>CABFVX010002575.1:72094-110258 GCA_902151425.1 Timema shepardi | reverse complement strand
CGATTTCGTCGAAATCCACATTTTACTAAATTAGTAATCAGTATTATTTTGTAGGGGTTGGTAATAATATCCATCAAAAGTGACAGCTGCAGATCACATGACCTGACGTATGAACATATAAAGGTAGATCTAGTAACTTTGTCAGATAAAGGCCCTTCCTACGAAAATTGAACAATAGCTTGCCCGTATTTTTTTAATCGAAAGGATGGTCCGGATAAACTGTAATTTCGGAAAAACTGGTCTCTTTCTAGTGCAGTTGGGGGTGGGGGGGATTCTAAATATCTTACACGTGTCTAACTCCCAGGTTGAAACTGGGCCAGTCGACTACAGTAGCCCGGTGGCTTCTTTGGTTCTGACTGACAGCTCACAGCTGACTTCTGACAGTCAACATTTAGGTATATACCTAAATTTAGACTGTCAGAAGTGACAGCTGCTAAACACAGGTTTTTGCAGATCATATGGTTCGGCGTAGGGATACATAATTTGGGCTGGTAACTTTTCAAAGCCGTCAGAAGTCAGCTGTGAGCTGCCACTCAGCACCAAAGAAGCCATAGGGCTACTGTACGTTGGCACTAAGCTAACTTGGTCGGTTTTTTACCGTGTTGCAAAGGGACACATTCAACTAAAGTGTTTATTTCCTTGTAATGAACCTGGAGTCGGCGATGCGTAATGGCGACGCTAAAAGACGACAAAGTTGACGCTTTATGCACCTGTGGGGGTAGGCAACACATACAGTCGAGCACGCCGCTCAAACCAAATCAGGCGTACTACCCGGCATTCCTTTATGTGGTACACGCAGGCAATTCAGTGCCTTTTACTAGTCAGAGCTCACACCCCAATCCAGTTGTTGTTTTATACCTGCGGCGACTTTGGCGTCGCCTAGCACCGTCATTTGGCGTCGCCGACCCCAATTTCATTACGTAGAAATACTTGTCTTGTCGCCTCCTACCGGCTGTATATATTACCCGCCTCGGTGGCTTAGTTAGATAACGCTAGATTCGTTTTGAGTTAGACTACCGAGGACTGGGATATCGAGGTTCGAATCTCGCTCGGGTGAACTAGGGGTGGTTTTTCCTTAAATGTTTGTTTTCCCCCCTCTCCCTCAACGCAATTGCGGGTTCACTTCCTATATATTCAAGTCCTAACCCATTAGCGTAATTAGTACATAAGCGTATAACCCGGACGGGTAGTAAAACGCGGTGCTAGGTATTATTATCATTATTACTAAGCTGTATATTGTTTTCCCAAGGTATCTGAATAACCCGTGTGACACAATTATGGGATTTAGCCGAGCTGGGATGATAAGTTTCTGTCTGTCTGTCTGTCTGTCTGTACCTTGTCCCAGGTTGGCCCTGTCACGGACACTCGAGTATTATGACCTTATCAATCATTCAGCGGCGGCATGTGCAGCGCAAGGCCTTGATTCCATTGATCCGCCTCCTCCCTCCCATCTCTACTGATCCTCTCTGCTCGCTTGCACCGCGCGGACACCCCTGGCGTCATGCCAAAAACACAATCCTGTAGGGGTAGGTCACTGCTTCCTGCTTACAATACAGGCCTTCTCGCTTTCCTTCCGCCGACCAACCAGGGGACTATCCCGTGGGACATTGGTTAGGTAGGTACAAAACGGACGACATTGTACCTTTCGAAATTTATACTTGTCTTAGTAGGGTTGAAAGTTAAAAAAAAAACTATATAAAACGTTTTAACAAGACTCTCAAAACGTTTCTCAACACCCCCCTTCCCCCCTCCCCAGTTTGCCTTAGTACCCACACGCATATTTTAATTACGCTATTGGAACAGATAAATAAGTTTGAATTATAGAGGAAATGTACCCACATTTGCGTAGAGGGAGAGGGAGTAATCATTCAGGTAAAAACCACTAAGTACACGCCGTAGGGATTAGAACCCAGGTCTTTCCATCACCCTCAATCCAGTCCAGTGCAACAGTGGTGCGTTAGATCATGTGATCACTTATGCGGGTGTCTCATAACTTTAGGATGATTTTGATTGGAAGAAACAGTAGAAGTTGGTTACTAAAGTTACTAAAATAGTTCTAATATATTCATATATCGAGTTACGTGATCTAAAGCTGCCATTTTTTATACGTATCATAAATAACAGTATAAAATAACACAAATAATAATAATAAACTGTTCTTCCAACCAAAATCGAGGTATGGTCATATATATATATATAGTCTATATAATGCATCAATAAGGTGATACACACACATACATATATATATACACACACTTTCCCAACTACACTAGAAAGAAACCAGTTTTTCCGAAATTACAGTTTATCCGGATCAACCTTTCTACTAAAAGATAAAGGACAAGCTATTGTTCGATTTTCGTAGGAAGGGCCTTTATCTGACAAAGTTACTAGATCTACCTTTATATGTTCATACGTCAGGTCATGTGATATGCAACTGTCACTTTTGATGGATATTATTACCAACCCCTACAAAATAATACTGATTACTAATTTAGTAAAATGTGGATTTCGACGAAATCGATCAACAACCGATCAGATTTTTACCGTTCGGCAAATATTAGAAAACATGTGAGAGTACAACATGGCGATTAGTTAATATTTATTATACAGAGATTTAAAAGGGCCCAAAAGTCACATTTATTTACATTACAATACTGTGTAAGGCATGAAATTTCTTAAGATTTTTTTTTACAAACTAAAGACATGATAAAGCCACACTATTTAAAAAATTAAAAATATATTAACACGGTGTCTACTCAACTTGACCAATGAAATCCCTGACCTTTTCCCCGATTTCCCCTGATCATTTCCTAAAATTCCCCACTAAAAAAGTATGTCACATCCTTCTAACTCGCTGCCCCCCTCCCTCCACCCTTGTTTTTCTATTAATCTTTTTTATGAATAATAAGTTTTAAAATTTGAATAATTTTTTTAATTTGTATTAAAATTGTTAACCAGGAATTAAAAATATATTACACAGCTACAAACAATAAAATGACATAATTTACTGATTTAATGATTATTGTATTTCATATTTTGAGTAAAATATCATTTTCCCGGATTTTTATTGTGATTTACCAAATTCCCGACTTATTCCCGTTTATTCCCGATCACTTAAATTCCCGGCTAATTCCTGTTTTCCCGGATGGTAGACACCCTGAATATATCTTATCCTAATAACTGTATTGTGCCGTTTAATGTCAACACTTCCAATAACCTATTAACCTAATCTATAAAGCTAGATTAAAAAATTAATCAGTTTAATAAATATTCAATCCGAATATTGTGGTTTGTGGGTGCAGTATTGCGGCCCGCGAGCAAACAAGGGACAGAAACTTTTACCTTTGTATGCTTAATACTTAGCACCGCGTCTAACTACCCGTTCGGTTTATACACTTCATTACTAATCACGCTAATGGGCTAGGAATTGGTAAGATCGAGTATATAGGAAGTGAACTCGCATTTGCGTGGAGGGAGAGGGGAAAACTATATAGAAAAAACCTCCCACAATCCACCCGAGTGAGATTTGAGCCTCGATCTCCCAGTCCTCGGTGGTCTAGCTCAACACGAAATTAGCGCGTTATCTAACTACGCCACCTAGGTGGGTTTGTCCCGTGGACATTAAAAAAAAGGTTGAAGATCTCAGGTCTGAAGAATAATTTCGACATAATGTACATGCAAATACATAAGAATACTATATATTTATTAATCTATTTCTTGGAACGTTTTTCTTTAATTATAACATCCTATTTGTAGGTGTTTTTTTTTTAGGTAATAGTTGTCATTTTCTTCCCGTAATTATTCGCTAAAAAGAGAATTGGTGTGTTTGGTTACTAATAATTATAAACCCCAAATGGGTTCCTTATGGTGCTGCACCCTTGGTATGTTTTATAATAATAAAACAAATAATTTTGATAATAATCTTAGCAGAGCAGGGAAGGCTGGATCTTGACAACAAACATTATTGAAACAAAACAACCGTATTAAAAATAACCGGCTATTTTCATTTGGTATTGATACAGAGTGGACCCCTAGCGATTTTGTTGGGTTTTTGTTGGAAGCTGTGCCAGACTTCTATGCTAGCGGCCGGGGTTCAATCCTCGGTCCCGGCAAAGATTTATCTGATTACCAAACCCTTCCTTCACCTCTNAAGCTGTGCCAGACTTCTATGCTAGCGGCCGGGGTTCAATCCTCGGTCCCGGCAAAGATTTATCTGATTACCAAACCCTTCCTTCACCTCTGACAAGACATCTTGTGAATGTGAGGAATGCCAGGCCTCCACCGTGGTTCGGATTCCACGTTAAACTGTAGGTCCTCCATTTTATCTCACTATCACCCTACCATTACACATTAGCGTAAGTGCGTATGACCCGAACGGGTAGTAAGACGCGGTGCTAATAATAATAATAATAATAATTTGTTGGAAGCTATGCCATGGAGAAACGCTTTCTCTTTGTTCTCTGAGTTAACTGTTGCCAAGTTTCCTCGCTCTCAGTTATGTCTGAAGGGGGGTGTGCTGAGGTAAGAAGGAGCTACTGGCAACCTCGACTAACCAGTGTTGCCAAACTTGTCTTATATTTAAGGATAGATTGACCACACGAAAACGAGAGAATGACAACGCTGTTTCTCAGTAGTAACCATGCGGTTCCCTCAAGAGATGATATCAAATGTACTGTAAAAGAAGTTTCTGATCGAGTGGTTTGTGTTTGTATCGCAACATGTTGCTGTGTGGTTGTGGCAGTAAGAGTGGTAAAAAAAAACCTTTTTCACTCCTCCGGTGTAGAGCTGCATGAAACAAACTTGAATCAAGATTTCTTCACGGAATGTTCTGTGCAAACTGCAACGTTAAAAGAAATAAAACGCTCGGCCTAATGTGGGCAGTCCATCAAATGGCAAATTCATTAAACTTCCCTCAAAAATAGCGTCAATCGTACATCTTGACCTAATATTAACGGCTTCGTTGTCATCTGACTTGGTTCGGAACCAGCGAACTCGACTGGCCTGCTTTGGTGTCTGCATGATTTTCGGCGTCACTCTTTAACATACTAGATTGCCGATAGTGGGGATATAGAGGTTCGAATCCCGGTTGGGTGTAATGAGGATTTGTTTCCCTTCATAGACGGTTTCCCACTTGCCCTCCAAGCAAATGCTGATAGGCTTACATTTTTTTTTCTAAAATTCTGCATTCCTTAGCATGATAGTAAAGTGTATGATAGTGACTAGTACGGGTACAAAGACGGTAATTAAAAAAAGTATACTTGGACGATATTTTTCACAATATTTTATTCTTAAAAACTTACATTAAAATATATATAATTTAAAGTCTAGACTATTGCTTCAGCCTTGTTCAATGGCAATCGCCCAACCCCTGCCTGTATTCCTGGAAGAGTTGTTTAGAGAGAAAAAAAACTACGTCACCGCTTTGGCAGGCACGAAAATAACGTCTCTCTCTCTCTCTCTCACTGCTTTATAATTCACCGGTCATTTCTCCGCGGTTCGGTCCGACTGCATCAATAATGGGCACGCGGGTCTCACTACCGCTCGTCCAAGACAACGTGACCACTTGTGTGAGACGTGGTGTAGCATAGCTTCCAGAACCTCGCGGGTGGAGGGCAGGGGGGGGGGCATGAAGAGGCTCCCGATTTTATTTTATCTTAATTTGAGGAGATAATCGAGCTTTTAGGCAACTGTATTTATTTTCAAGGCCGTAACCAGCCAATAATTTCACGGGGGTGAGGGGGGTTGGTGGGCTTATCTCCCAATTGCCGGAAGCTAGAAATGATTCTAATTGATAAATTGTTCTAGAATCTCTCTGAACTGCTTTTTATGGCAATATAACCCCCTTACTGCCTTAGGCTAGGAAAAATTCTAAAGAATAAACACCTCTGGAAGCTATCTGAAGCGTCTCTTTTTATAGGAACATAACCCCCTAACTGCCAAAGGCTTGGAAAATTCTGAATATTAAAAACCTCTAGAAACTATCTGAAGTGTCTTTTTATGGCACCATAGCCCCCAACTGCCGAAGGCTGGGAAAATTTGTGAATATTAAACACTTCTAGAAGCTCTTTGAAGTGCTTTTTTTTATGGTAACACACAGCCCCCTAATTTGTATTTGTATCTTAATTTTTATATCGTTTAGATCATAAATCAAGCCATTTTATTCATTCATCCATTCACCCTCCACGTAAATTCGGGTACATTTCCTCTAAATATAACCTTCCACGCCCTCTAATACACTGGCATGCTTAGTAAGTCTATAGAAGAATGATTGCAATACAAACTGAAAGATAGCTATATTTTGTTCCTATAGCTTACTGTACACATCCTGTGGGTATTATTATTATTATTATTATTATTATTATTATTAGCACCGCGTCTTACTACCCGTTCGGTTTATACGCACTTACGCTAATGTGTAATGGTAGGGTGATTGTGAGATGAAATGGAGGACCTACAGTTTAACGTGGAATCCGAACCACGGTGGAGGCCTGGCATTCCCCACATTCATAAGATGTCTTGTCAGAGGTGAAGGAAGGGTTTAGTAATCAGATAAATCTGTGCCTGGACCGAGGATTGAACCCCGGACCACCAGCATGTAAGTCCGACACCTTACCCCTGGACCGCCAGGTCACCCTGTGGGTTTTGACAAGAAAAAGATTTTGTGATATATATACACCCATTGCAAAAATACTTTTTATTTAATCTTAAGTAAAATTTAAGGCTTCTCTAATTTACTGAATAAATGGGAAATAATGAACTAATAATGAATTTTAATTTTTCCACTAAAACCTGAAGTTAATGCAGATGCATAATCAATAAATTTATTTCACATCAGCTCACTCGTCAAGTTCACTTTTCAACCTTTTAATCGAATTAAATATCTTAATTATTTTAATGTAAAACATAACTTTTTTGTTATGAGAATATTAAATAAAGACTGGGATTGCTTGGATATGAAAATATAATTAAATAAAGACTGGGATTGCTTGGATATGAAAATATAATTAAATAAAGGTTGGGATTGCTTGGAATATTGAGGTATAAAGAAAAAAGAAGCTAAACAAGATAATAGTCTTTGGTTACAGATGCATCAGTAAAATTGTTTCAACATGGGCTGGCAAAGGGTAACCCCATTCCCCGCAGGCCCATGTTAGAATCTTAAAATAACATTCGTAAATATATTCCAGTTACTTCGATTGATAAGCTGAAACTTCAACTTCATCTGGAATGTAAGTTTTTTAATAATGTATACTTGAATTATGGAGGAAATAAAATATTAAAATTTCCAATCGGGAAAAAGTATAGAAATAAATTGCTTCGGTGCGTTGTATGATTCCCCTTCCCCCCCCAATCCCCCAACCCCTCAACTCCCCTCCTTCGTCTTCCTTTTACCACCAATATGAAT
Organism: Timema shepardi; assembly: GCA_902151425.1. NCBI lineage: Eukaryota > Metazoa > Arthropoda > Insecta > Phasmatodea > Timematidae > Timema > Timema shepardi. The sequence goes on along the minus strand of CABFVX010002575.1, from coordinate 102,853 downwards.
TTATGGGTGCGCTACTGCAGTCTACTGAAATATCACTGTGCGTGCATATATTCATTTTCGAGAAAATAAAATGTCGACTTGTCTCGATTTCGATTTGCCACTAATCCGATATATTAACATTCTTTAAAAAGGCTCGCGACCGGAAAACACGTGTCGCCGTTGAATCTTCGAGGTGCTACAGCCCCCACTTAGGATGTAAGGTGCGTCGCTGGCTGACATCCGGTCCAAATGTCAGCTGTGCGGTGTTGTTTTGTTGTTGGTGGGGCATGAGTTGGTTGTCAAGTGAAGGCACACTCCTCTTACATCGCTCCTAGTTCATGGTGGTGGATCAGACATGAGTTTGGTTGTCAATTGAAGGTACTCTTCTCTTATATCTGGCTAGTTCATGGTGGTGGTTCAGACATGAGTTGGTAGTCAAGTGAAGGCACTCTTCTCTTACATCGCTCCTAATTCATGGTGGTGGATCAGACATCAGCTGGTGGTCAAGTGAAGGCACTCTTCTCTTACATAGCTCCTAGTTCATGGTGGTGGTTCAGACATGAGCTGGTGGTCAAGTGAAGGCACTATTCTCTTACATCGCTCCTAGTTCATGGTGGTGGATCAGACATGAGTTGGTAGTCAAGTGAAGGCATCTCTTCTCTTACATCGCTCCTAGTTCATGGTGGTGGATCAGACATGAGTTGGTTGTCAAGTGAAGGCACTCTTCTCTTACATCGCTTCTAGTTCATGGTGGTGGTTCAGACATGAGTTGGTTGTCAAGTGAAGGCACTCTTCTCTTACATCGCTCCTAGTTCATGGTGGTGGATCAGACATGAGTTGGTAGTCAATTGAAGGCACTCTTCTCTTATATCGCTCCTAGTTCATGGTGGTGGATCAGACATGAGCTGGTTGTCAAGTGAAGGCACACTCTTCTCTTACATCGTGGCTAGTTCTTCATGACGAAGCAGAATTGAATAGTTCCCCCTTTCTCCCTCTACGTCATATGATGATACATTATTTCCTCCTAGAACTACCTCACCCATCCAAGCCCAAAAATTGTAAATATGGGGTCAGGTCTGGACGGTTAGTAAGATGTGACGGACGTAAAACAATTTTGACAATATATAAACCCCGTGGTGTAAGCCCACAATATACTGACCGAGCGTTTGTGACGGTAGTGCCAACATTTGCGAATAGAGGGTGTCATGTGGTCAGCACATCGAGCCCTTGGGCCGTTTATCACAATTTTCCAAACAGGACCTGCTACTTATTGGGTGACCTGGTGGTCTAGGGGTAAGGTGTCAGACTTCTATGCTGGCGGCCGGGGTTCAATCCCCGGTCCCGGCACAGATTTATCTGATTACCAAACCCTTCCTCCACCTCTGACAAGACATCTTGTAAATGTGGGGAATGCCAGGCCTCCACCGTGGTTCGGATTCCACGTTAAACTGTAGGTCCCTCCATTTCATCTCACAATCACCCTACCATTACACATTAGCGTAAATGCGCATAACCCGAACGGGTAGTAAGACGCGGTGCTAATAATAATAATAAATAATGTTAAGAGTTGTTTTTTTATGTCTAGTAACGTGCACTTTCTAAACATGACTATATTAACACGAACTAAAAATTAGATATACCTAAGAATACACAGTGAATAGTCGTACCCTCTCTCAGTGAAATAAGTTTACTACAAAAATATTGGTTTTCTTTTTATACCAATACTTAGTATCAGACCAAAGTCCCCCGTACCTGTAGTTTCTCCTCCTCTAACCAATCCTTGGTCTCCCCTGCCCCTCTAACCACTGTGACACACGGGGACTTTGATGAGGTGACAATGGTCACACGAGTCCTTGGTTCGAGGGTGGGTTGGTCCGTTCACCCCCAGCTGTTGTCCCAGGCAGTAGTCTGGAGGGCAAGGTACAGTCTTCACCACTCTGTATTGATCTCTCTCTCCCTCCTCAACTACAGTCCAGACCGCCGCCTAGTGCTGCCAACCTAACGGCGGGAAACACGCTAACATACACTTCTCACCGGTCATAGAGTCGAACCAGAGCTATTTGGCTTTGTGCCTCGACTTTATATTACAGTCTTTATATTTATAGTTAATCAAGTTGGCTACAGTGAGGGAAACCTTGAACATATCAGGGAATTCTCTAATTAAGAATAATTGAATAACTGGTTATATAACTCGATTTGCTATGAGGATGTAAACTAATGTAATTCCAGAGCAGTTTTTTGATAGGTCCTACCGTTTAGCTATAAGAGATCTCCAAAGAAAGGTCCGCGCCGACTTTTAAGTTGCTCCGCCATTTTGAATTTTTTTCTTGGGTTAAAAATTAAAAAATTTAATTTCCTCGAATTCCCCCGTCGGTTACAGGCTAGAAGCTATAAGTTTGCCAAATTTCAAGTTTCTGTTTCATCTGGAAGGGGGTGAACATTAATGTCAGTGAGTGAGTCAGTCGTGTGGTTTTGTAGTAGTATAATTAGGAGGAAGGGTATCCGCGTTTGCGAGAGGGAGAATGAGAGATCGATTTGGAAGAAAAACCCACTCGGCCGAGAACAGATTGCGTGGTGGTAGCGTGTGTGCATGTGGTCATATATCGTTCATTTTCTCAACTGAATAATTATATAGTGACTTACAAACTAGCTTAATTCTTGGAACGATACAATATGGTTCACGCCGAAATAAAGTTGAAAGATTACAACAGTGCTCTTTGCCCTTAACAACCCTTCAGTTGGAGTCTTATTAATAGAAATAAATGCCTGAAAAATGTGACATGAGCTCATTTTCAACATTTTAAGAATATTTGTGGAGCTATGAAACTAGGCTTAGTGAAAACTTAGCTCAAATACATTATTATTATTATTATTATTATTAACACCACGTCTTACTACCCGTTCGGGCTATACGCAAGCTCAAATACAGTTTTTTTTATAGACTCACAACAGAAAATGGTTAGATAATTGACACAACTACCAGCGAGATTTCTTCTGTACTTTGAAATAAGAAGTTTCGTCTAACGCAATACTCTCGTGTTGAAATAGACTGCCGAAGACGGGGAGATTGGGGTTCGATCCCAGTCGGGTGTTACTTTATGTACTCTCCCAATCTAATTGGCATCACCGGAATGTTGGTATCTCGTGTCGCAAAGCGAACGGCCCTGCAAGAAATAAACACACGTGAGGGTTGGCAATATTGGTAGGGGAAATAGCGAGGCTGGTAATATTGGTAGGGGAAATAGCGAGGCTTGGTAATATTGTTAGGGGAAATAGCGAGGCTTGGTAATATCGGTAGGGGAAATAGCGAGGCTTTGGTAATATTGGTAGGGGAAATAGCGAGGCTTGGTAATATTGGTAGGGGAAATAGCGAGGCTTGGTAATATTGGTAGGGGAAATAGTGAGGCTTGGTAATATTGGTAGGGGAAATATTGTGTGGCTTGGTAATATTGGTAGGGGAAATAACGAGGATTGGTAATATTGGTAGGGGAAATAACGAGGCTTGGTAATATTGGTAGGGGAAATAGCGAGGCTTGGTAATATTGGTAAGGGAAATAGCGAGGCTTGGTAATATTGGTAGGGGAAATATTGTGTGGATGTGGTTTATTGCATCCACTTTTGTTCCTCTTCGAATTTCTATTTTTAGCGGCCGTGTTGTTTAGACAAGACGATTCCTTTCTTTTTTTATGCTAATACAACAATAAGAGAAGAAAGACTTGTTTTGTCTTAGTTTTCGCGAGGGACTACCTCACCTCAGTTCTTCACCGAAATAGTCACGTGGGTCTTGGATTAATATACGTGACGTTGCAATAAATGTTTGTTATCAGCCTCCTACCTGGTCGCATGGTATTTTTAATCGTTTAGTATATCTTTTATAATTAAAATATTTCCGATACTGATTATAAGTGACATAATTTATCACTTTTAAAGACCTGGAATAGGGATTATTTTAGTTTGAGGTAGGGTGGAAGGGGACGTGAGAAAAGATCAGTGTTTTGCAGGGGTTTTTTTAAGGGATTTTTCTGACCACATGGTGACCTCAACAGTCGTTAAATATCTGTCAAGGGTGTTCTGGAATTAAAATATTACAACTTTTTCTCTTTTATTTAAAAGGCTTATTAGATAATACCGCCATGCTCGTGACAGATATTCAACAATTGTTGAAATCATCATGTGAAGAAAATTAAACTCTCTGTTTATACTGGAGTGTTTTTTTTAAAAAAAAATTTGTCAGAAAAATGCTTTGCCAAAAAATAACCTGCAAAACACTGATTTTTTCTCGCGTCCCCTACATCCCAACCTCAAGGAACTGTACAATAGCCCCATGGCTTATTTGGTGCTGACGGCTTTGAAAAGCTACCAGACCAAATTATGTATCCCTACGCCGAACCATATGATCTACAAAAACATGTGTTTAGCAGCTCTCAGTCGGCACCAAAGAAACCACGGGGCTACTGTACCAATGCTCGCCTGGAGATAGTGGCATTATCCACTGGGGGTGGGGGGTGGTAAAAAATCCTAACTCTCAAGAGCCAATAGAGTGTTCTGGGACCGGGCCCAAATTGGGACATTTTTCGACCTCTGTTGAACTTTGGTGCATCTTCTTGAAATAACGGGGTCGTTCCGATACCAACCTTACAATTAGGGGTGGGGGGGTGGGGGTTACGCAATGTAAGACGTGGCTAAATGTTGTAGAGCAGGGGTTCCTAGGGGTCCGCGATAACCGCCAAAATTTAACAAAATAAAAAGTTAAAAATTATAATTCTTCAAGAAGTGATGAGTAGAAAAGATTAAGTTTCACTTATCTCACCAATACTAGACCAAAATGAATAAATTTGAACTTTTTCACAATTAATAAATTTTCATGTAGGCCTAAATAACTAACCTTTTTTTGTGTTGACTATTGTACTATTAGATTCATTATTATTACAACTAGAGTTAGTGTAAAAATAAAAGTATGCAAAAACACCTTTTACTCAGATTTACTTTGCCAAATTTCTGGTTTCGTAGGTTTTCTAACATGAATTATTANCAGTTTCTTTGCTCACATTTGTTTTTTCTGCAGCTCTTACTACCCAGGCTGGTGGGGTGCAGACCCTCTTAACCGCCCTTTCAAATGGCATAGCTCAGTTTTTTTTGAGGGTGTTATTTTTAATGGTATGCGAGTAAACATTTGTAAATCTGTTGGTCCCATGTCGATTGTAGCATCTAACAGAACCCTGGAAGGTATATGAAAATAATAGGCCTACCTGTAAATTGGACGTGTTTATGCGTTCTTTCTCCACTTTACAGACCATACTGTTTTGCCACTTTGTTTTTACCCTAGTAACCAATAAAATAATTTCACCATTTTTTTAATGGGCATCTGTGCTTCAATTGACGTCCCATATTACCGGAGTTCTGAAACACATTGCAGACGTTCAGAAATCCCGGATTATTTCATAACTACCCGATTGCTTTAAAATAGGGTCCATGCTCATTTGGAGACCACATTTATTAACATATACCTTTGATTTATGAAACCTTTTTGTTAAGTTTTAAAGTCTTAAAATATGTATGTAACACTACCCGTCTCGGTGGCCGCTTGGTCTAAGGTGCAGTAGACTAGACTGCCGATGACGGGGAGACAGAGCTGTTCCAAATGGTTTTCCAATCTCTCCATGCAAATGCTGGTACATTTCCTCTAAATATAACCTTCTCTATCACTAATATATTGGTATAATTAGTACATAAGCTTACAAGTCGAACGGGTAGTAAGACACGGTACTTAAACAAATGCAACATTTGTTCATTTTGAATTGATCTGAAAATTTCATTAAGATATTGTGCCGCGATTGGGAGTTAATTAAAATGATATGGTTATATATTGAGATGTTTGCCCCGTTGTCGAGCCCTAATTATAATTAGGTTGGGTTTTACGGTGGTGACGACGCGAGCATGTCTTACATTACTCTGTATTAGTGGCACTCAGTGGATTCATACGCACAAGTGGCTTGTATTTGACCTACCCCTTGCCTCTTGGACCCCTTGTCACCAGTATTAAAACCAACTAATAGAAAAACTCCTGGCAACAGGTGTTGTGAAGGCTGGCTTCCTATTATGTAGAGGGAGCCAGCGTGTCACATAATCCTCTTAATACAACAGAGTTGATCTTTACCAAAAGAAAATAAATTAAACGTAGTGTTTTGAAATTATTTCTAAAATCGGGTGAGGAATATATGAGAGAGGTCCAAAATAGTATCATTACAATTTTCGACGACGTCTTAAGTGAAATTTGGCATTTCTGAAATTAAGATTAATGATAGCTTCACCACCCTTATCCAAACAGTCATTTTGAAGGCTCAAAACGTATTATTTTAAGAAATTTGAGGATTAGATTCGTAAATTAAAAAATGACACATTGACACGGGAATAGAACTCGAGACCCGTGTCATTCTTCACTTAATAGTTTGAGGCGGTTCGAATTTTGTTACTTTGATATTTCAAAATGTGGTGGGCCAGCTTGAACTCGATTTTTCTACAGGTTATTGTATAGGAAAGACTCAAATTAACCCGCCACATTAATTGTTCTCTAGATTATCTAATTCTAGAGCGCAAATGTTTATTTTTGGGCACATATGAGCACAAACTAATGGTGAAAACAGAATTTTGTTATGTTTTGTTTTTAATATGTGGCGGGCTAGCTTGAGCTAAATTTGGCCCACCACATTAAATGTTATCTAAAAGGCCCAGTTTCACAGCACAAATGTTCATGTTCGGGCACATATGAGCACAAACAGCACAAACGATTAGACAAAAAAAAATTCAGCAATGTGGCGTGTCAACTTGAGTCACGTAGTTGTGGGTAATATTCAAGGCCGTAGCCATGGGGAAAAAGCGGGGGTTCAACCCCCTCCAAGTTGACAGAAAAAATAATTTAAATACTGGTTATTTACGGTTTTAACAAGACCAAAATAAAGATGCATGGCACTATTTAACTACCCACCACCATTTTGCTGCTTGGGTACATTTTTAAAATATATATTTATACTATGTTTATTAAGGCACCAAAGCTGGGTAGACCCGTGCCAAGCTATTTACAAAGGAAATACCCGCCTCCGTGGCGTAGTTGGCTAACGCGCTTGTCGTGTTGAGCTAAACTGCTGAGGACGGGGAGATCGAGGTTCGAATCTCGATCGGGTGAACTGGGGGTGGTTTTTCCTAAATGGTTTTCCACTCTCCCTCCACACAATGGCGGGTTCACTTCCTCTAATTCACCCTTCCCAATTCCTAATCCATTAGCGTAGTTAGTACTTAAAGCTTATAAGCCGAACGGGTAGTAAGACGCGGTGCTAAATATTATTATTACAAAGGAAATATAAAGTGTTAGCATGGTATTAGTGGGTGTGAAGAGAATGATGGAAGGGGGTAGGGCTTTGAGATTAGGGAAAAAGCAAAACCATTTAGCTTGTAATTATTAGAAAGGTAGTTCCGAGTACACTTTGTAAATGAGCCGGCAAAGAAAGAGGAATGAGAGGGAGCGATTGGAAAGAAGAGGGGGGGGGGGCTATCAATCACCAACTTCTTGAGAACAGCATACATACCTGGGGATAAGCACAAACTTGATTTTTGTGAGAAAAGTGACAGATTAAAATTATTAGTCAATAACTTTTCAGCTGTGGTCAAAAAGTGGCGGGCAGACGCAAAAGGCTCGGCGGGCTCCATGGCGCCCGCGGCCATAGGTTTGGGGACCGCTGCTCTAATAAAATGACGCCCAGAAGACCCCCGTCACATCCCATGGACGATGCGTAATTTTGTTAGGCAATGTGGTTTTATGTGGTCTCCATTAGAAAACAATTAAACTGGGATTAATTATCGAAACCATTTTACCATATTTTAAATAACAGTAATAACAGTACCTATACATCTACATGGAAACATGAAATTGTGTATTTGAGATTTGGCTGGAATTTGCTATTAGGTGGGGGTGAAATTTCTTCACAGGGTGACATCAACCAACAGTTGTTGAATGTCTATTAAGGGTGTCCTGGAATTTAGTGACAACTTTTTGTCTTCATTTAAAAATATTCTCATCTAATGCCGCTATGCTCATGACAGATATTCAAGTACTGTTGGTATCAACATGTTAAGAAAACTAAACTTTATGTTTCTAGTGGAGAAATATTTGATTTATTTCGGACAAGGAAATGTTTTTCTATAAAAACTGCAAAAAACACCTACCTTTCCTCGCCTTCTCTTTCATCCCACCTTAACAACTTATAATGTTCAATATCCGAGTTAGCGATAAAAATTATAAAATGTAGAATTCCTCCCATTTCCTCAACAGTTTTTATTTATTTGGTACTGTTCAATAAACTTATGAAAAATATGTTTCTTTTTAATAGTTTCAGGTACAACTTTTTTCTTTTTTTTTTCTTTCAAAAATTGACTCATGAGACTCATATTATTAATAATATGTTTAGATGCTCCAATATTCCCTCACACAAGGTTAAATTCCTGAAATTTTCTCTCGGAGAGTGGGGGGGTGCTCTCCCCCCCCCCCTCAACCATTCCGGTAGATGGGACTCCACTCCATCCTTCTCCGTTTGGAAAACCCACATGGGCGCCCTTGTTCGTCTATCTTGTACCACAATCCGACTGTTGTTAAAGCATAAAATGTTACCTTAGTGCGATTTCTGCTTCGAGCCTAATCGAGTATTAAAAAAAAACGGTTACTTTATTTCGCGATGGTGTCACAATGGTACCAATATCAGGGGGTCTATCTTAATAGTAATTGTGTTGGTTTGTTCTGCCTCCTTACCTTACGTTTGTTTCGTGTCCTTGTGTGAATCTGTTTCTCTTGTCAGGTCAGTGTCCTTGGAAGCTCTCTCTCTCTCTCTCTCTCTCTCTCTGTATTCTCTATTGTAGTCTCGTCTCTCGCGAGAGGTGCGTATTGTCAGTGGCATGACTCTGCTTCATCTCGGAGCAAACGAGTCATTGAAAACTAATTTTGAAAAGGGGAAAGTCAGTACATTAATAATTATAGTATTGGTGGTGGGTTTTTTTTAGCACTGCGTGTTACTACCCACTACACCACCAACACGTATGTACTACAGTAACCCCATGACTTCTTTGGTGCTGACTGACAGTTCACAGCTGACAGCTAAAAGCTTTGAAAAGTTACCAGACCAAATTATGTATCCCTTCGCCGAACCATATGATCTGCAAAAACATGTGTTTAGCAACTGTCAGAAGTCAGCTGTGAGCTGTCAGTCAGCACCAAAGAAGCCACGGGGCTACTGTAGTTACGCTAATAGGTTATGGATGAGGATGTGTACCTGTATTTGCTTGGAAAGAAAGTGGAAAACAATTTCGGAATAAAACCTTCAGTACACACGACCGGGATCGAACCACACAATCTCCCAGTCATTAGCAGTCTAGTATATTGTGAGAGTAGCGCCTTATACCATGCGACCACCGAATTGGGTTTAAATGATTTGTAAATTAAATATAATCACCATCTTAGTGTTTGATATAGTAAAATATTCCAAAGATTAAATATTGTATATTATTCTGAAACGCGATTATCGGTATTTTCTTTAAATTAAACTGTTATTTTTAGTTTTATAGTTTCTTACTTTAGTTAGCACTATTTACACAGTCAATTTTCCTCATTTTATTATGATAAACAAACTATTACGAAAAATAGCACCCGTTAGTGCTGAAACACTTTCTTAGAACTTGGCTGTTACTTAGAGAGATTTGATCCGTTTGTGCGGATTTTTTTTTATTTATTTTTTTCAAAGCTACCAGATGTTTTATTCCCCTACCTGCCCCCCTTTACCCCCCACCGCGTTTTTATTCTGGCTTTACATATTGTAAAATATGGGTGAAGAATTGCCGCGAGAACAGGACGATGCCCAGATAGCTGTGGGTGGACCAAAGGCCCATTTGTCACTTTTCAATTTACTCAATCCTGTAAAAAAAAATTTGTTAAATAGAATGTACAAATTAATTCTTAAAATATGTCGTCAGTCTGAAGTAAGGAACTTTTCTATGTTTATTATGTTTTGCAATGCCGGATCTTTAAACCCCCGCTGGTGTTGTGTGCGTGTGAATATGGTGTGGTTTGTTTTGGCCGTGTGACACGGGTGGAGTGTTGCCAATCTTTGTAACCCTCCGCGGTTCAACCTCCTCGCAACTTAGGGCGCATTCACAGCTGAAATTGTTTATTCAGTGCGTCTAGGGATAGGTTGGCCGCCGCATTGAGTATGACGGAGCAATTTGAAACAACAATCTCAAATAACACACGCTTGTATTGATCTGTGGTGACAAAACACTGATCGGAAAATAAAAATAATAGTGACAAAAAACTAAATTATGTTCGTATCCACTCGAAAACAAAGCTTGTTTATACCAGCGGTTCTAGTTTTATTCTGTGAATTGAAAAATGACACCTGGATACGGGAATCGAACCCGAGGTCTTTGGCTTAGTGTGCCCGTGCTCTAACCACTGAGCTATCCAGGGTGGCCAAGGTTTTTCTTAGCTCATATTGTAAGGCAGAGTCTGTGATGGACGTGTGGAAATCGTCAGCTACGTGTAAGGGATCAATTAAGATCACGAGCTATCAGATAACGCGGCCATTTTCCGAGTCCTTTGTCCGGATGCCATTTTTCAATTTAATGAATCTGATATCTTGCTGCGACTATAACTATAATTATCAAATATATTAGCTTGTCTATTTAATCTTTTTTTTTCTCTTTTTTTTTCCAAAACATTATAGGTCAAACCACATTTCTGCTAGCGTGTGGTCGGTGACCTGGTGGTCTAGGGGTAAGGTGTCAGACTTCTCTGCTGGCGGCCGGGGTTCAATCCCCGGTCCCGGCACAGATTTATCTGATTACCAAACCCTTCCTTCACCTCTGACAAGACTTCTTGTGAATGTGAGGAATGCCAGGTTTCCACCGTGGTTCGGATCCCACGTTAAGTTGTAGGTCCTCCATTTCATCTCACAATCACCCTTCCATTACACATTAGCGTAAGTGCGTATAACCCGAACGGGTAGTAAGACGCGGTGCTAATAATAATAATAATAATAATAATAATAATAATGCTAGCGTGAGAATTTCTGCGCCATTTAAGCAGATTCTGCTCTCTATTTTTGGTATACATGTTAATCAAGCTTCAATCTGAATGCCAGTCGATGCTTTCCCTAAATATTTTGGTTTGCTCGAACGAATAAGATAGATACGAAATTGGTTTAAAGGTAGTTTACATTGAGGCTTCTTGCAACAAACCTATCGGGTGAATCATGCCATTGTTTTGTTGTTTTTTTATAAGAGAAAATAATCGATTCTAGAAATTGATAAACGTTTTCTAAATACTGGTTCGTATAAGCACATGCCTTACAAACTTAAAAACATAACATTTCTTCTACTAACCTATCCTAACCCCCGCCCCCCTCCCGACCGTCTCTACTACTGGTACCACTTTATTAATATTGTTTACTTTTTGAATGGGAAACTTACTCTGAAAAAAGACCGTTCTTAATTTTAACAAATATTATTTTTTAATTTCATAGAAATAATCATTGTGATAATTTAATGTAAAGTAATTTTATTAATAACTTAAGGTTCTAATTAGTGTTTAGATTATGGTACTAAAGAGATTGCAGAGATTCGTAAAAATCTCAACAACAACAAAACATTTCAAATACAGTATGAAGACCTTGACTTCGAATAAAAAAATTAATAAATCGTTAAAAAAGGAATTATATATGCTGGTGTTGTTGGGTGGGTAACAGAATCACAGAAAATGATAAAATAGTGGTTTTTTTAACATCCATTACTGTTTCCAGTCTGAGGCCATATTTTAATCAAACCATAATTACATTTTTTCCGCTACCGGCTTGCTAGGCCTGTCCTAGCTTCGTAAGCTTTATAATCTAACTTAACAAGGGTAGACCCACATTTCACCAATGATCCATTTTTCTGGGAATCGAACCCAAGATCCTTAGCTCAGTAGACAGACACGCTACCGACTGAGCTAAGGTGTCGGGTACAAAATAATATTAATATAATTAATTAACATAAAAAAAATAGTTAACTTTGTTGTTTATGACGTAATTGACATGACTAAGTATTGTTGTTCGATGACACCAAACCTTAAACAAACTTTTTAAAGATGTTATTATTATTATTATTATTAGCACCGCGTCTTACTACCCGTTCGGGTTATACGCACTTACTCTAATGTATAATGGTAGGGTGATTGTGAGATGAAATGGAGGACCTACAGCTTAACGTGGAATCCGAACCACGGTGGAGGCCTGGCATGGAGGCCTGGCATTCCCCACATTCACAAGATGTCTTGTCAGAGGTGAAGGAAGGGTTTGGTAATCAGATAAATCTGTGTGGGGACCTAGGATTGAACCCCGGCCGCCAGCATAGCAGTCTGACACCTTACCCCCTATACCGCCAGGTCACCATTTTAAAGATGTTAAGCGCATGCTTACCAAGTCATGATTTGTGAAGATAAACGTAATGTCTCGTTTATTAAATATCGTGAAGTATTGTCTTTATTAATAAAACGAAGAGTTTGTGTCTGTCTCTCTACCGCACGCAGAGGTGTTACATTTTAAAATTTATTAGTAGCCCTTGTGGCCAAACATGTGCATCTATAAGCCGGAATTTTAAAGTTTGGATTAAATTATTCTATACTAGTATTATTATTTTCTTCACACATATTGAAGAATCATCATATATTCTACCATAAAATATAGCCTATGTTACTCGCTGATAATGTTCCTTTATATTGGTGAAAGAATTTTTAAAATCGGTCCAGTAGTTTTTAAATTTATCCATTACAAACAAAAAAATCAAATCTTTCCTCTCTATAATATTAGTGAAGATGAATTAAAAATTGGGCCGGAAGATTTTTATAATTTGAAGTAAAGAAATTAATTGCCATCGCGTGGTTACCCAGGGAAACGTGGGGTACATCTTCTTACTGGTAAGAAAATAAGAATGGTTTCCCACTCCACACAAATGCTGGTACATTTCCTTTAAATTCAACTTTCCTCGTCCCTAACCTAATTAGTACATTCACACGCATATAACCCGAACGGTTAATAAGACGCGGTACTAAAAAACAAAACACTCCAAATTCTAGGCTTGACCGCGAATCAAACTCGAGACTCTAACGAGCACACAGTTGATCTACCGACCAAGTCAAAGTGTTTCCTTTGTATTTCAAACAGACTAAAAGCCGGTACACACGGGATGCTAAGACTGTCAGTTTGGTTTCACACTCATTGCTAAGCCAAACAATGGTCCCTCTTTTCACTCCAGAATTCATTGTTGTTTCTTTCTGTCTGCTCCAGTGAAGTTAGTTATGATGGCGTTCTCCAAAATGTCTTGTTTGAGTTCAGATGATACAGAGGAAGAAAATATGCTGCGAAGTTGGAAAAAAAATTAGGTGGTAGAGGTTTTTTGTATGTTCAATTAACGCTACCATTTTAATATAAAAATACTTAAATACACATGAAACAAATTTCAAACAAAACTTCAAACCTTGTTCTAGTTGTTTTCACCAAACCAACACCGCGTCTGTCGACACAGCGTCATAATTAGAGAACATCCATTAGGAGAATGATCTAAAATACACGTTCTCGACTAGAAAAGGTGTCGGACTTCCGTGCTGGGGGGTCCGGGGTTCAATCCTCGGTCCCGGCACAGATTTATCTGATTACCGAACCCTTCCTTTACCTCTGAAGTGTATTAGTCACAACGTGTGAATGTGTGGAATGCCAGGCCACCACCGTGGTTCGGATCCCACGTTAAACTGTAGGTCCTTCATTTCATCTCGCAATCACCCTACCATTACACATTAGCGTAAGTGCGTATAACCCGAACGGGTAGTAAGACGCGGAGCTAATAATAATAGTAATATCCACTAGAAAAGAGAATAACTATGTTGGTAATCAGCTGTTTTAAGTTAGCGTTGCAATGCATCTTGGGTCAACATCCAGCCTGTGAGTTGCCGCTCCATTCAAGCCGAGCTGTCTGATGTCAGCGTCTAAAGAGAATATTCTCACGCAATCTTGTGTGTGTGTGTGTTTTCACATGTCACATGTCGTGTGTCTTCTTTGTGGTTCTGCCACAGGCTCATCACAAATATTTTTATTACTTTACCAATAAAATAATATTAATATTTGAAACATAATTTGTAAAATATCTTGTAAGTAAAAAAGGCTGGCTCAAGAAACGGCGAATGTAAAGTATTTCCCCTCATAATTTTATTTTGTTTATTTCATTTGCAACAATAAAGTGCTGCGGTTTGATATTTCTACAGCTCTACTGTTGCTTGAAGGTGCTTTGAGACAAGAGGGGGGTTGGGGGGGTATTACTCGAAGCTGTGGGGAGAACAGACATACGGAAAAAACTTTTATGAATAATTTATTTTATATTTATTTAAATTATTTGACGTTCACTTTCTGAACCGACTGATTATATCAGCACATGAGAATTTCTATGAGCGAAAGCGAAAGGTCCTACCAAATTTACCGGGAAAGATATTTTCACATACCTTCCAGGGTTCTTTTACACACCACAGTCGACATGGGACTGAACGCTTTACTTCCCCTCCGAAGGAAGTTGTGCTACGGATTTGTTATCGTTCCCTCGACCCTGGCTTGAGTTTGATCCCAGGAGAAATTATTTATTGATCTGCTAGTTTTTTTATCACCGCGTCATACTACCCGTTCGAGTTATACGCTTACGTACTAAATATGCTTGATAGTTTTAGGGATTAGGACGGGTGTATTTATAAAAACTGTACCCGCATTTGAATGGAGTGTGGGAAACCATTTCGGAAAGAAAATACTTTCATTGCACCCGACTGAGATTCGAACTTTGATCTCCCCGTCATCGACAGTTTTGTCCACTGCGAGAGTAGCACCTTAGACAACGTGGCTATCGAAGCTTTGCTTTTTTTAAACTTTAGTTTAGTTCTTTGCATACTTGTAGGTATTTGCGCAGAATTTGATAAAATGTTGAGACCAATAAAAATATACTATTCTAGCATTAGTAGCTTATTGAACTAGACGTAATGATACATGGTATACCTCGTGATTAAAATATGCTTTATTTGAACCAAAAATATCCTAGGACAATATGTTTTGATGGAGGTATCTTCCTGTCGACTTTTAATGTCGCCATCTGCACGCGATGAGTCTTATGTGGTTTGGGCAGTAAATATGAAGATGCACAGGTGAGGCGTGGGCCGCGCACACTCAAGTCGTGACTTCTTCCCACGTTTTTTTTTTTTTTAGCGTTTTATCGGCGCGGACGTTGTCGTTTGTTGGCCGTGCCGTCCCGTTGCTGTGCGCCCCGGACGGCGGACCGACTGGTTGAACCGGGCCGTTACGATTCGTCGCCGCTTTGCTATTTATAGATTGCGGCCCTACTAAAAATGGCAGCATGGAAAATAAACATGAAGACGACGCGTAGAGTAACCAAGGTCGTGGGCGGTACTCTTTTGAGGGGAAGAGGCGTGCCCCCCTCCCTCAATTTTTTTTTTTAAGATGAAGGGGAAGTAGAGCAATAATTAAATACTGCGTCTCTTGTCAGGTGGTAATTAATTAACGTAATCGGTCCCGTGGTGAGGCGGTCAGACAGAGCCTCTGGTTGCTGATGGATAGGTCCCGGGTTCGATTCCCGGGTGATATTTCTCGAAAGGGGAAT
Source organism: Timema shepardi (assembly GCA_902151425.1). NCBI lineage: Eukaryota > Metazoa > Arthropoda > Insecta > Phasmatodea > Timematidae > Timema > Timema shepardi. The sequence goes on along the minus strand of CABFVX010002575.1, from coordinate 87,151 downwards.
AATTCCCATGGTCGCCAGGGTTTGGTTAGTTAGACTTGAACATGATTTTTCTTCAGGCCTAAGTATACCCTGATTTTAGTTGGAAGAACTCTAGTAGAGAAAATCAAAACTTATTTCTTTGCGGCTAACATTGATAATATTTCTGATATTATTGGTGTTGTTTGATATGTACTGATAATATCTATCAAAAGTAACGGTTACAGATAACATGACTCTGTGTATGAATATATTATCATTGTTTTAGTAACTTCTACTGTTCTTCCTACCAAAATCATATATATATATAGAGAGAGAGAGAGAGAGAGAGAAGCCGCACGTAAGATGAAGGAAAATGAGGTGCGTATTTCCCAACCAATGTCACAAATAATTTTAATAAAAGCTTCAAACGTATCAATTACAACTTTTCAAAAGATTCACCTTTAATGTCCTCGAAATCCTGAGCAAAAACCCAAAAGGGTGCCCTCGGCCTCGCCATTGAAATATTGGAAAAGTGTTCATAGTTAATGATTTTTTGTTATTATTATTATTATTTTATTTTTCAAAAAATACAATGGTAAATATTCGATGTTGTCCACCTTGGTGGTCTTGGGGTAAAGTGCTTGCCTCAGGACCCGATGTTCGCGGGTTCAAACCCAGCCGGGGTCGACAGATGCTCAAGTCAAGATCATTAATCCAATTGGATCAAGCAAAGTGTGGTTTTTACTGATAATTCTTTATCGTGATAATCTCATGTGAATAATATCACTTTGTAATATTAGAGATATAAGGTAGTCAGGCATTATATAAAGTTGGCTGTTTTATAAGTCCGTTGTACTGCTTATAGGACTTTGGGTTGTAACCGTGAGGGGTAATTGGCAGATGTACAGGAGACTGATAAAACTGAAACTGCTGATAAAGAGTGGTCTGGTCTGGTATGCCCAGAGTGGTATGTTCACGAGCTGTATTGTATGTTATTATGTTTATTATACCCTCATGAATATTGTCCTTATATACCCCCCCCCCCGCGATAGGCTCCAATTATGGCGATTACGTGAATATACGTGCCCAGCGATGGGTTCTAATTATCGTATTACTTTCCTTTGTCGTTATTGCCCGGCGATTTTAGTATCATTTATTGAATTTATAAAAACCTATTGACTATGGCAACATTCCATGACGGCAGATTCTACAGATGGATTATTTCATTAGAACGCCTTTTAATTTACATTTCTTTATTTTTATTTAATTCCGAATGTATTTTATTATTCTTTAAAAAAAAATTACTTGGATAAAGTACGATATGGCCAAATTACGTTCTCGCCAGTTAAGTTACCAGCACAGACACAAGAGAGTTGATTTAGAAAAAAAACCAGCGCTAGTGTGGTGTGGTTGTCAAATAGAATGATATAAAGAGTATTTGAATTAAATAAAACTGCTCAATAGATAGATAGAAAACTATACCGAAACTAAAAATTAATATTTAAATTTGGAAAATATATGAAATATAAAAAGGAGGATCAATACATTTTACTTCGAGTTGGCCTTAATTGTGAAAATGATCGTTTAGATGGGTTGCTTCAAATATACTACCAATTGGTTATACCTTTTAGAAACTTTGGTTTAAATCTTGGGGTGAGGGGGGGGGGAGTTAAGATTTAAGATTACTGTTATTTAAATTTGGCGGGGATAGGCATGATGGTTAAAATTCATTAGTTCTAAAAGCATTTTCTTATATTTTGTCTGACCTCTTCCCGATAAGGGGTGCGTGTACTATTTTATCCCAATATTGTTTTAAGGGTAACTTTTAGTTTATACACCCAGAATTGCGTTACCTCTGGGCTCTCTATTAAGTTTTTTTTAAGTTATTGATGATGATTTTAGCTAGATGATTAGACCATTAATCTCATTCATATGTAAAATACATAACATTAAAATAAATATAAGTTCTTGATGTATTGGACTTTTAAAATATAAGTATTTGTATTGTAATTGTTGGTTATGAAAACTTTTAAAAACAGGACTACCATCTTTAATATTATTTCCTAATTCTTGCATCCAGGTAAAGCATATGATACATTTCCGGACATGTTAGATATTTTAGTTAAATCTAGTAGCAGACACCAAAGAATACATTTAAACAGCCTTTCTTTCAAACGGTGAGTTTTGCTCAATCAGTTGGATTTATGCCAGGATCTCTGTAGTAAACTTGTGTACAAATCACCCAATCGTCCCATATTATCATGTATTTGATATTGTCCTTTAAAACAAAAGCAGATCTGGGATGATTATTACTTTATAATCCTGATTAGCAGGAGAAATACGATGGTCGGTTTCTTATCCTCGGCAAGTAAATACTAAACAATTTATTTAAAAGTAGTCGAACTTGGTGGTCTCGGGGGTAAAGTGCTCGCTTCAGGACCCAATGTTCGTGGGTTCAAACCCAGATGGATTCGACGAATTGTTCTTAAGCAACAAGAATCCACAGGTAGCACAACTTTCTTCGGGGGAGAAGTGGAGCCGTCGGTCCCATGACTATTATGGCATGTAATTATATGAAAATAACTTTCTCGGCAAAATTGGTAGGCCCTTTCGTTCTCCGTTCATAGAAATTATCTTATGCTGATATAACAAGATGGTTTATAAAACGCACCTTACATCTGGCCTGCTGATGATGGGGAGATCGAGGTTCGAATCCCGGTTGGGTCTACTTAGTGTGGGTTTTTTTCCTAGAAGGTTTCCCATTTTCCTTCCACGCAAATGCTGGTTGATTAACTCTAAAAAATGTTTCTTCCTCATCTCTACTCCATTAGAATAATTATCATAACCTTAACAGATGCGTGATTAGAAAAAAAATATATATATACTTTATTTCTTTCAATAAAACATCAGAAAATTTTTTTTCTTAAGAAAAGCCTGTATTAAACCTACAGGTAACAAACATAATTTAGGTCGGTGATAAATAGGATCCAAACTATATATGTTGCAATGTTGAAATGTGGGTTTATGTGTGTGTGTGTGTGTGTGTGTGTTTTTTACAACCTTTGGTTTGACCCTTATCTTTTATAAAAGCTAATTTGCCATCAACTGGGTTCTTAAGTTGCCTCTACAATAAACTTGACTTTATCTTTATAAATAATCACTGTAGTTTTTTTGTAACAGTTTTTATTTACACTATTGCTTTTCTCTTTTTTATTTTCCCCCCTTGATAATATACAATTATTCAGAGTTGAGGTAAGCACATTGTGCACATGTCATTTTTATACACGTGTGCTCAAATGTTAATGTTTGTTGTTTCTTTCTGTGTTTCAGTTTCCTAGACAAAGTGCATATAATCAAACAGCCCAACTACACCCCCACAGAGCAGGTAAATTATCGTTATAACTGAATATGTTATTAGGAACTAAAAATATATTGGTCCTTAAATTCTGTTAAGGTATTTATAGTAAATAGGTGATTAAAATTCAAGATTAATTGTTTTCTTGGCCATACATAATGTTAACAAAATAAATAACACTTAAAGTAGGTTCGCTGCTTTTTGGTAATTTATTTTAGATAAATCCAAACAAAAACAACTAAACATTTCTTTTTTATAAATTTCTAATATCTCTCTCTCTCTCTCTCTCTTGCTTGCTTTTATTCCTGTCACTCTTTCACTTTGAATTGAATTCAAATGAAAATGAATAGAACAGAATAGAGTATAATTGTACAGAGCAATATAAGTACATGTATAACTCTTTTATAATTTTTTTTTTTGCGAAAAAATGTATGATTAGACAAATTTGAAATTTTAAATAAATTTGATATAATTTAATTTTTTAATTTATTAGACAAACGTAAATATCTAGGGACTCTATTTGTCATTAAGTTGTATCTTAAAATTGAATAAAATCAATAAAACCAGTCATTTTCGAGAAAAAGATTTAAATTTTTTGAGTTGTGTTTCTCAAGTATAGTTCAATTTATGCTACTTATTAGTCTTGGTAAAGTATATGAGTAAGCTGTCTCTTTAAATAAAGGTTCTGCCAATTAAATATCCAAAACTACAATGTGTGCTCGTTTAAAGTGGTAGCATTCACTAATAGATTCTTGCCAGAATCCACTGTTTATACAGTAGCCCCATGGCTTCTTTGGTGCTGACTGACAGCTTTAAAAAGTTACCAGACCAAATTATGTATCCCTACGCCGAACCAGATAATCTGCAAAAACATATGTTTAGCAGCTGTCACATTTGACAGTCAACATTTAGGTATATACCTAAATATTGAATGTCAGAAGTCAGCTGTGAGCTGTCAGTCAGCACCAAAGAAGTCATGGGGCTACTGTAACTTCCATACCCACTTCGGTGGCTGCATAGTCTAACACGCTACTCTCACAGTAGACTAGATCGAGGTTCAAATCTCAAGTCAGGTGTACTGAAGGTGGTTTTCCCAAAATTGTATTCCACTCGCCCTCCATGTAAATGTGGATACACTTCATATATGTGTAACCTCTCTAATCCCTAACATATTAGCATAATTTGTAAATAAGCATGTAACCCAAACGAGTAGTAAGATGCGGTGCTAAATAAATCCACCGTGTTAAATCATTACAAAACTCACCTTCAAGAACCGAAAGAACTATTATACGTTTATTATATATTGACATCGCCATTTGAACTAGAATCGAGTGTGTATCATTTGAACACGCATGTATACTGGTATTGAACCATAAGATAATATATGTTCCAGGATATTCTGAGGTGTCGCGTTTTAACTTCCGGAATCTTCGAGACAAGGTTCCAGGTGGAAAAGGTCAATTTTCAGTAAGTAGGCCTACACATTGTGTTGATTACTTGTTTGTTTGTTTTTTGTTAACTTTGTGTTCAAATTATAGTTTATTTCATATTTACTTTATTAGTATTAGTGTTGACATTTAGTACATCTCTAAAAATTAAGGACACTCAGATCTATAAGAGAGAGAAAAATTGCCTATAAAATTATGTGAAATTGTTTCATGAGCACTAGTTTATTTTATTTTGTGTGTATATCTCTCATATTGTGTTTGTATGTTCACAAAAAACTTGAAAACTCGTTACTATGTCTTTCCTGATATTCCTAAAATATAATACATGGTTAGGGGTTTTCAATTTTGGTCCGCACCCTCTATCCGCAAATCTTGGCACTTTCATCGCTAACAGCGGCCACCACTCGGTCGGTATAGCTCAACTGCAGGCTCCTCCGATGAATCTCTTATCTATAAATATGTGTCACTATATGTGTTCATGTCCATTATTTAGAAAGAGCCCACACTATTTTGCCACATTAATTTGAGCTGTCCGTTATATAGAAGAATTCATTATTCCAACGTGTCCATTAAGCGATATCATACTAGTAGTTTTAAATGTTCTAAATTTGCTATCATATCATTATTACATAACACTACACTGAATATCATCACTGAGGCAGCTGCACGGCTACTATTGGGAAACTTCATTCTCTTGTTTTTATGTGGTCAAACTCTCCTCAAATATAAGACAAGTTTTCTAATGTTGGTTAGTCGAGGTTGCCAGTAGCTCGTTCCTACCCCAGCACACCATCTTCTGACATAACTGAGGGTGAGGCAACAGTTGACTGAGAGAGAACGATGAAAAAGTTTTTCTCGATAAGACCTGCAATTCCCTCACCGATTATATTGGGTGCTATTATGACCTATTAGCAATTAAAAAGATTATATCGTTAATTAAAGGGACATGTAATTTTTCTCAGCCCACTGTTTTTACTTGTTTGTATGGTGAAGTCTGTGCTATTTTACAACATGTTTTTATACAGGCTTTGATTTTTAATTTATATATTATTTTATATTGATACTACAACATAGCTATCTGATTTTGTTGCAGCATGTTTGATGTAGGCGGGCAACGAGATGAGAGGCGGAAGTGGATTCAGTGCTTCAACGACGTCACGGCCATCATCTTTGTAACGGCGTGTAGCAGCTACAACATGGTCCTGCGTGAGGACCCCACACAAAACAGGCTTCGAGAGTCCTTGGACCTGTTCCGTAGCATTTGGAATAACAGGTTTGTGATGGTCGCTCTACTCTTTGGTCCTTTGCATCGCTCATATAATTGTTAGAAACCACTTACCAATAAATTATTTAAAATATTTACAATGTATGTATCTTAAAAATTTGTCTACCTTAAAATAATAAAGATAATATGTAAACAATTCATCATCATCATCATTATCATCATCATCATCATCATTATCATCATCATTATCATCATCATCATCATTATCATCATCATCATCATCATCATCAGCTTCCTGCCAGTGGCATGGTCTGTCCCGTAACACGAGACTCTCCATTTACTTCTGTCCTCCCACCACCTTTCTTCCTTCATCCCGGCCCAATCCGCTTCTCTCCTCTTCACAATCCTTCGCTCTCCCTTTATCCACCTGTCCCTGGGTCTTACTCTTGGCCTCCTGTCCGCCAACTCCATTTTGAGCATCCTCCTTTGAATCTTCCCCTCTTACATCCTTTTCACATGTCCATAATACCTCAATCCTAACCTGTAGGGGTTCCTCCTTCACTCTCTCTCTTGCTCACTCACTCTCTCATCCTTTTATTCCTCACCTTGTCCCTCCTTGTCCCTCCCAGTCTTCTCCCCACACGCCTTATTTACATTTACATTAGAATATTGATATGAGATGTAGCGTTTATTTTCACGTGTCGTTGTTCAGGTGGCTGAGAACAATCTCAGTGATCTTGTTCCTGAATAAGCAAGATCTTCTGGCTGAGAAGATAAAGGCCGGCAAGTCACGACTGGAGGAGTACTTTGCCGACTTTACCCGCTACACCACACCTGTTGATGCACAGGTTGAGAGCGGGGAAGATCCAGAGGTCATACGCGCCAAATACTTCATACGAGATGAATTTTTAGTAAGTATCTGGTCGTGTGTACATTATACATAACAAGTCATTAGCTAGATCCACAATATACATTGTACTCATGAGTGGTTGGCCATCTACACTGAACTTATTATTTGATATGATTAGTTAGCCAAATGTTCTAAATGAATTAAACTGGACAATTTGTTGCTTATTTACACTCTGAGGAGAAAGGTGTAAGTAGAGGGGATTTAATAGCAGGGGAAGTTGTTCTATGGGTGTGTAAGAGACCTGCTCTGGAGAAGAGAAGTGCCCTTGAAGTGTAAGGAAGTGTTGTACAGAGCGTAATTTGTACCCATTGTCACACATGCAGCATAAACATGGACAATGAATGTAAGAGAGACTAGGAAAGTGAAGGCCACGGGAATGAAGTTTATGAGGAGAATGTTAGCTGTCAGGAGGAGAAACAAGAATAGGAATGAAGCTATCCGTGAAATAGTAACGATACAGGGAGTACATAATATAGTAGCAGACACAAGACTGAGGTGGTCTGGGTATGTAATGAGGATGTTGGAGTACATGAGACAGTAGCAGAATCAAGACTGAGATGGTATGGACATGTAATGAGGATGGAAAAAGAGAGAATACCAAAGAAAATGTTAGAAATGACGTATGTAGGAAAAAGACCAGCAAAAACGATGTCTACCTTTATTACAGATAATTGTATGATGAATGTTTTATGTTTAAAATATATTTTGGTCGGCAAAAGTTAGATCACAATTGACCGGTCAATCTCGCAACAATTTTCACTCGCTCATGTCGTCATGAAAAGTTAAGCTTACCTTGCATTATTCCACTATGGTACAGCTTATATAATATTGGGCCATAGTGCAATCAATCAAGGTAACACTGCTGCCGTTATCTTAAACAAAGTGTATATTTTATTTATTTTCTATCATGGTAGGAAATGTTGAATTTAATTAATAAAATAAAATAAAAGATATATATATATATATATAAGTAGATAAACCAAGGGTGATCACAGGAGCTTCGATAAATATAAAATTTGTTCGGGGCTCAAAAAAAGTTTGTTGACTATAAAGCTTGTGATTGGTTTAACTTGTCACCTCACACTGTCAGGTGTAACATCTAAATTACCGTTTTGTCATCAGCGTATCAGCACAGCAAGTGGTGATGGCAAGCACTACTGCTACCCTCACTTCACATGTGCAGTGGACACAGAGAATATCCGTCGGGTGTTCAACGATTGCCGCGACATCATCCAGCGCATGCATCTGCGTCAGTATGAGCTCTTGTGATGTCTCACAGCCGCTGTTGTGATTGAGTTGGTGGTTGTAGTTGTGGCGGCGATCGCAAGCAACTAACAGCGTCCTGATGCTGCTGGTTTTAAATAACTGTTTGGAGGGTTCTTATGACAATGACATAAAACATGAGTATTAATTCCCCATTTCTGTGTTTATGTACTTTCCCTACACTACCGTGATTTTTAGCAATTTTGACCAGTGAAGTATTAACGAACAGAATTTCATAAACAAGTTTTGTAAAGGAGTTGTTTACTTCATCAAGTATTTTGGAAGCTTTATTTAAAAGAAATAACTTTGTTAGAAAATGTATTTAAGTTTATCACATTAAAATATTATTTACCTTAACTAAGAGCTGATTGATTCAAGAATATTTTGAATTCCTTTATTGTTTCAAAATGTTTATGATTTATTTGTTGAAATAGGCACTATTTTTCGACAAAGGTTATGTATTGTTTTGCTGTCTAAATTTTTTTCAAGAACCTCGGTAAATATATATAATTTTAATTAAAAATGACCTTGCCAATATTCTCATGTTGTGTACAATTTTGGGCAGAAATAAATATCAATTAATTTTATTAAATGATATTTGCCATTGAATTTTTTAATTCTGATCAAAATCACTCGTGCAATTTGATTTAGTTTCATCTTTAAATAGAAAGAGCAACTAATATATTTTGTTAGTGAATATACCTAATTTTTTAAAGTTCATCCATTTTATTAGCGTTGCCGTAACGAAGCAGATTTCAATCTTTAACTTTGCAAGAGGCTACCTTAAAAATAGTCAATTTGTAAATTAATTTTGGTTTGTATTTAGCAGGTTCTTCTTTAATGACATGACAGCTACCTGCTAATCACTCATACTGATACCCTTCTTAAAACTTTAATGTGTTTGCTAATTGGAAGTGTATATTCTTTGAAAATGGCTAGTTTTCCCTCCCCTAATTCTTTACCAGGCCTAAAATGTATTTCAAGGGAAGGAAAGGGTTGAAGTTCTGGCTGAGGTGGTTCAGGGAGGAGTCAAGCGGAGGTGTTAATTTTGTTTAATAATGAATCCCTCTCGAATCAATTCACAGTATTCTAAAACATAATTTGGAGTCGTGCTGCTAGGAACTTTATAAAACTCCAATAAGCTGCAAGCCTTGACATTGAGGAATACATAGATACATTACTAATCATTGGCGATTGTGATTTGTAAAGTAGTAAAAAGTTGGATTTCGGTAACTCTGTTTATAAAATACTGTTTTGGCTAAAACAAAAAAATATATATGTTAACTCTGACTCAATTATTTTATTGATATTAAATACTCTGAGTGTTTTGTTTTTTTAAGCCGCAGTTACGATTGTCTAAAAGGTGCTTAAGCACACATGACTCTTGACATCTGGGCCACAAACAAGGGTCAAAACATGACTCTTGACATTCAAAATCATAAACTAGATTGCTGAACCCTTCTTTGCCCAATTATTAATAAATTTGAAAACGTCCCAGGTAAACAAACTCGTTAACATTTTTTTATATAAATATGTACCCATCAAATGTGCTCCTGAACTTTTGGTGATCTTTACCACGAGCTTTGGCTTGACGGAGGCCAACTATTGAAAACAACAAATTGCTTTCTTAAAAGCTTTATTGTAAAACTAGTACATTGGTTTAGGGGTGGACTGGCAGGTTACAAGCGGCCCGGAACTACAGATATGACACCCCTTAACAGATATTATTTGTCAGTGTACCTAGTCCCTCAATGAGCCCTGACCTCTGCCTCCACCTTCAGCTCCCATTGAAGTATTTAGATAAATTTATTCCAGAGGTCATTTCAGCTATATCATCAATGATTATGTCACCATTCAATCAACATGAGGTGGTGATGAAGGGGACGCGAGAAAAGACCAGTGTTTTTTGTAGTTTTTGTATAAAAAAAAATTTTTTTCAACAAATATTACCTCAGTACAAACTAGAGTATAATTTTCTTCACACGGTGATATCAACAGTTGTTGAATATCTCTCAAGGGTCTCCTGGAATTTAATGGCAACTTTTTCTCTTAATTTAAAAAGTTTGTCAACATATGCCGCTGTGCTTGTGACAGATATTCAACAATTGTTGATATCACCAGTTGAAGAAAATTAAGTTCTGTGTTTGTACTAGAGCAATATTTGATTTATTTTGGCCAAAAAACAAATGTTTCTGTTAAAAACTTAAAAAAATATTGGCCTGTTCTCATGTTCCCCGCATCCCCACCTTAAAGCAAATTCTACTTTATACTGACAATAACAAAATGGTTATACAATTTAGCTGAGGGTCTAATTTTGAAGATGTAAGTTTGTAAAATGATCCTCCACTCACTAGCTGTGTGAATTAAAAAGCCACTAACAGTTTGTAATTCACTATAAAAATGCTTTTACATTTGGCTTAAATTATTTATAAACAAAGAAACAACCAACGAAACAGTTTTACATTTAATGCCATCTTATTTCTTCACAAATTATTTATAAACAAAGAAACAACAAACGAAACAGTTTTACATTTAATGCCATCATATTTCTTCACAAATTATGTATTCTGGTTACCCACAGACTTATTCATTGGAATTCTAGACTAAAATTTAATAGCAACATTCATTTAGGATTGAATGGATAGCTTTATTTAATCTTTAAGTAGTTACGGCAGCCCAAATCAAACTGGCGCACCGGGATGTGTTCCGGCGGTCCAGTCCACCCCTGCATTGTTTTAGAAGGTTCTAGATAAATAGATAGGAGAAATTAGAGTATAATTTTTACTACAGCTGTACAAGTATTTATTCTTTTTACAGCCTATGTGGCAGTAAATAACTAGTTAGTTTAACTACCATTTTATCTTTTTTCGTGTTCTTGTTTATTAACTATTTTTACAAGAGTATTATATCATATTTATTATAAATTTGTTGCCGAGAGCATTTTTTGGGGTACACTTTTTTATTTTGATATGTTGGGGCCACAGAACACTCAAAAAAAACATAAGATCTTAAAACACCATTTGTTTTTGTATTTTTCCAAGTAATAGTGTGGTCGTTAATGCCTTCCTGCTTAACAAGTCACTAAATGCAGTAGCAACATTTTGTTCTTAGCTGTGAAGAACAAATAATAAACTTCACCCTAACTTATTTGTGTTTGTTATGCACTTAAAATAGTTCTTGTTTATGATTCTAGTTAATTCTAATTGAGCTATAAAATATACATTTAATTAATTCTAACTTGTTTTAAAATATTGCTAATCGTTACTTATTAGTAGTATTTATTTTAATAAAATGATCATTTTTAGTATTGTATTTAAAAAAAAATCTTTATGTTAATAGACATATGTTACGAAAATTAAATATGCTAAAATTTATTTAATCCAGTTACACAATAAATTTTCAAGCTTTATAATATTGCTTTGCATGAATGATAAAATGGAATAAATCATCTTTTAGTTTCATAGTGCTTCGTATTTTGTGCTTTATTTTTATTTCTATTAATATAAACCCTCCTAACTAACGTTCAAGTGTTACATAAAGTCATTGTAGAATCGCACTGCAATAATTATGTCATTGTCATAACGAAACCTGCCACAGGTGATATATCTTATGTCATTTGATCATTGTCATAACAGAGCAAAGGAAACAATTATTGTATCAATAAAGTATATATTTTGAGCAAAGGAGACGAAGCAAATTATTGCAAAGAAAAAAGTGTTGCCACCTCTTTATCAATGTGTTTCGCAAAGAAATGTGGCAGTTTTCACAAGAGGTAAAAAAGAGAAAGAAAACTAAATAATTACCAAATGACGTAATAATGATTGTGTAAGTATAAAACCAATTTAAAAAAAAAATATTAATATCTAAAAAAAACTAAACTAGGAATACAGTAGAGGGATTCACAATCTGATAATCTCTTTTTTTCTTTTTATTCTGATTGTTACTATTACAATTATTTTTGTTGGATGTATTAGGTTATGTTTGTTGTGTAATAAAAAAAGAGTACAATGCCGTATGGTACAATGGGAACAACTGAAGAAAGTCATAGTTTCAAGATCTAAAAATGCAAGGTATAGATTCACAGAAACCCTGAACTAGTTAATGACTTTCATATTGGTTGGATTATATCATGTTTATTTAATTAAATGATTTAAATTAAACATTGAAAGGAAGATAGAAAGGCAAGACCTACACACTCGCCAGAAAATTGTAGGCCTCAAAAGTTCACAATTAAAACACAACCAAACAAATTTGTGAACCTAGAGCCCTACAATTTTCTGGTGCGTGTGTAAGCCTTACACTTCTCTCCGCCCTTCAATGTTTATTTATTATAGCCATTTTTCCTAAATTAAATAATTTGAAAGAGAGCCAATTAGTTTGAATTTGTCTTCCTTTTACAATTGGTTTCGTGGTAAATTTTAATAAGGCCGGAATGGTATCAATTATTTTTTTTAATATGAATAACTTGTAAGATTTAGTAGTATCTTTCTTTATGTTAAAGTGTGTAAATTATATAAGTTGTTTTGAATAATATTCAGTATTTGAGTTATTTGAACTAAGAAAGATCAAGGTAAATGATTTAAAGAAGTCTTTTTGAGTTTTTGTGAATCTTGTCAAGCATGATTGTTGAAGATTGCAACTGGCCTGGTGAAGGGAAATAACCAAAGTATTTTAAAAGCAACGCAACAAATCTCTTCATACACACAAAGTCATTACGAGTATCGGAATCTCATATCAGCACAAAAGTAAGAGGTTTGTCGTTGAGTATTGCGGTGTTTATAGAAACAAAATTTAAAGAATTTTAAAAGGTTGTTGAATGAATCAGACATTGGGAGAGAACGTTAACTAATGAAATGCTAGGATGGGTTTAATTCGACTAGAACTGGCCAAAAATTAGAAGTGTAAGAACAAATTTAACTGTGTACATATATAAATAAATATATAAGTATATATTTTATCATGTTTTGGTTGTTTTTATGAAGTAATTGTCACCAAATTTAAACAGATTTTTTTTTTTTTTAATTTTAAGTATTCATATCTTCATGTTATTATAGCTTTACTTTTTTTTCTTTTAAATTAGATGTTAAATATTATTTGTAATAGTTTTGTGAATGGCTTTCTTGATGGATAAAAATGATCTGTGTGGGTTTTTTTTTTAAATAAAATAAATCATATAATAAGCAAAGATAATTTATGCTTAAAAACACTGCATCTGTCGATACATAGAATATTCAATCTGGTCTTTAAAAGATAGTGTACGATATTTTTATTTTATACCTGTCCATTACTTCCCATTTAAATGATTTTAAAATAAGCTACAGATTGATCTCTTTCAAGAGAGCAAGAAGTTATATTTTATGTTATTTTCCAAATGTGAATAAAACTAACTAGCCTGCACAAATCAAGAATTGTCTACTGTTAATTTGTAGGAAATATGGTAAAATGCATATATACATCTTAATATACCAAGGTACGCTTCTATTGTTGATAATATTTTACGCTTGTAGAACTGTAAGTGTTGTTAACAAAACTGTTTTTATTATTTTACTTTTTATGCTGTCGCCTTTTTAAAAAAAAAGAAATTAAAAAAGTAACAAATAGAAACAAAAATATACTGAATCTGTATTATTCGAAACAAATTTATTTATCTGGTTTTATTTATTCTGTTGATTCGTTGTATACTGGTGTGTTGGGATATAAGAGGGCTAGGTCTCGCAATTCCCTAGTCACTCTGCCTTGTTGCGTCCAATCACTTTTGTCCATTCGTTTAGATTCGCCGCTTATAACGGTGTTTTTAAAACAATCTCGGGGATCTAGTCCTCTTATAAAATAAAAGTATTCTCTGTGTATGCTCTTATCGCATGCTTCTTTAATTTTGTTTTATTTCTGTTTATATAAAAAAAAATTAAGATTGTATTACTTTATTATACTTTTTTTTTCTGAACTTTTATTTATTTAGATATATGTTTTTAAGTGTTGTTGAAGAACCTGTGAAATCTATTATAAAGCCAAGCTAATGTGAATGACAGGTAACCTGATGACGAATGAATGTGCGCGTGAATGTGTGGTGTCGACCAACTTAATAGCCTACCTTCTTTCTGGGTTTCAAAACATTGTTTATTAACACTACGCAAAGAGAATTAATTATTTGTAGGTTTATAACTTGTGGGGAAATAGATAAAATTAATATAGTTTATTTGCAACATCAAGTGTTTATAAACAAAATGTGAACTTATAATCTTTTTTCCTTTTTTTTATTTCCTTTTTTTTTCATGTGCTTAATATCACTAGAAATAGGCAAAAGGTTTGTACACATTTATTAGTTAATATTATTATTATTATTGATTAATTTTGTAATGCTGTTGGGTGGAAGGGGGACCTAATTTAGCAAACTTGTGAAGGGTAGTTTGATTTTGATTATTTTTAAAAATGATGACAGGACAGGAAATAGAGAGGGCCATATGGTTCCTCATGGAGGGGAAAAAGAATTGAAAATTATTTTAAAGTGTGTTACTATTAATATCGTTTGTAATATTAATATTAAATTGTGTAATTATATTTTAAATACAAATGTGTATCATTGTTTTAATTGCGATCTAGCTTACAAGAAAAAATAACTAGCAAGCACACTGGTTTTAGCTCATTATGGTAACACAACTTTTTTTTACATAAACAATATATATTTAAGTCAAATTATGTATGTTTTGATTAATTGTGTAATTTTTAAACTTTTTTTTTCCTGTAATGTTAAAAAGGAGATAACCTATTAGTTAGCCAGTTTTTCAAATGGAATTGTGTCAAATTGATTTTGAGGTTATTTAGTTGGTCGATCCTTTGTTTTTCTGTAGAGCATGATCAAGAATCAACAGTCTTTAACACAAAATAAAATGTAAAAATT
>CABFVX010002575.1:22398-72083 GCA_902151425.1 Timema shepardi | reverse complement strand
CAGCCGATCCAGCTAAGCTGCTCACGATATGAATGTTCTTTAAAAAAAAAAGTGTTAGTAGTGGGCCAGTACTGTACAACAAGGAGATGAATTCTCCTGAAGTCTATATGAAAAATGTTTTAAGAAAATAAATGTGATTTTATGTTATGTATTTATTTTCTCTGTTTTTCTAACATTCACCTGTTCCTTCTTAATACATAATTTGAAATTTTATGTTTGATGCAAAACAAGGAGCAAAAGAGTTTGTTTATTTTAAATTCTGATATTGACCACGGTGGTCTTAGGATAAAGTGCTAGCCTTTGAACTCGGGTGATTATGGGTTCAAACCCAGCCCAGGTTGACAGATTTTTATTAAGTGATAAAAATGTATAGCACAACTTCGTTCAGAGAGGTAAAGTCGTTTTGTTTGTGCCATGTAAAAGAACCTTGGAAAGTATTTGAAAATACCTTTACCGGCAAAATTGTTAGGCCCTTTCTCTCTCGCTCTTTAAAATTCTCGTGTTCTGATAAAATCAGTCGGTTCAGCAAGTGCATGTTAAATACCTGAATATCAAAAGTCCAACCCAATTTTTTAGGGCTAAATCTTGATAAAACACTTGCAAACTTTCCTTGTGTTCACATCTAAGTAATTTTACATATAAAAAAATTTTAAAAAACAATTTTATGAATAAGTTAATTAATGGCAGTTAAATTTGAAATCGACTGACATTGTTGAATGTTACCAGAAATTATTTTATGGTTTAAAACCAGGGCTAGACCGAGTTTTGTCTACCATTGTCTCTGCTTAGATTTGTTTCGATGCGTCATTAGGGATGTAATGAATATTCTTGTGGTAAAACGGTTTTTACTGTGTTCGGCAGGCAGCAAGGTTTTTCATATAATTTGTGTTTGGTATTAATTAGGTGAGTGTTCTTGCATTAAGTCTTTTATAAATCGAATATATTCATCTTCAGAAAAATTGCATTGACGTTATTGGGTTTGAATTTAGAGCCTAGGGTAAGAGTTAAGGCATGTTTAGATAGTGACCACAGGTTGCTGCTGGTGGCAGACACGTGGGATGGGACTGTAGAAGAAGAAAAGGATAACTGGGGAGGATTAAAAAAAGGTAAGAATCAAATTGTAGAGGATTATAAAGAGCTTAAGAAAAGTTTTATTGGAGCTGCAAAATAGTTGTGTGAAGAGACGCCATTCAGAAAGAGATTAAATAATAGGAATGAGGAAACGTAGGAATAATATAATGAAATGTGTGGTACAGGAAGCCATGAAAACTTTGATTCAAAAATTGACTGGATGCTGGAAAGGGATGGGGTTGGAAGTAAGTTCTTGTTTAGTCAGGTAAGTGACTGGAGAAGACTAGAAGGATTTAAAGGGGGTAAGGTGGATGAGAGTGAAGCATTAGAGTATGAAGAAATAAAAGAGAAAAGTGGAGAATTGCATTAAAGATGATGAAGCATGGATAAGCACCATCTGTGGATGAACCCATCTGTGGAAATGAAATGATTTGCAGGAATACAATGGTTATACAGGATACTGAGGGTCAAGCTAAACTGGAAGAAGGTAATTATAGTTCAAATTTTAAAGAAAGAGATGTAAGAATTATAGGGGAATGACATTGATAGCTCAGACTTCAGAAATTAATCTTCGAGATCACTCCGGGCTTCAACCCCTGTAAAGATTCAATGACTTTGTTATGATTGCACTCTGCAAAAAAAAATTGACATGTATGCCCAGTTCGTCCTGCAAGTGGGTGTATAAATTTAAAAAAGAACCTAATTGAACTATTGCGCTTCTTAAATCGATTAGCAAAACTAGGATGTCTCCACCCCATTTCTATATGGAATATTGGACCAAGAAATCTACTTGTAACAAGTGAAGGCTATAGTGATGAAACTAATAGAGTATTTAATCTTAAGAAAAGTCCATAACGGACTTGAGCAATCACCTTGATGTGTTTTTCTCCTATTTCCTTGAGAATCCTCAGCAGTTACTTACAGTGTTCCCGGGCAAATGCCTTTTTCCAATCGCTGAAACAACCCCATAATTTTCTTTTAATATATATTATTCTCACCTATATTATCTTTAGAATTCCAAAGGGATCTCTTATTCCGTTTACCTTTCTAAAACCAAACTAGTCCTCTTCTAATACTCTCTCTTATCTTCTTTTCTAACTGCTTAGTGAATGTATTAGCTACCAACTTTATCATATGTGAAATCAAATTGATGGTTGGTTTCTTTTTATTCAGTAGTGCAATCGCTGTCACTTCTATTAAGTATTTAGCCCATTCTCTTGGCTTATATATCCTGTTTATTACGCGAGTAGGGAACCTTAATTTCGCTATCATTTGAGCATTTTCAGTAGGTCTGCTGGTATGTTATCTTCACCAGTAGATTTTTTTTCTTGTCATATACTATATGGCTTTTTTACTTCTATCTTCAGTACTTTAAGCCCTTTACATTCTCCTCCATTTCTTCTTATATTTCGAGCTGCATAATTTATTCTAATTTATTGTCCTTAACGTTCTTCAATGTATCGCTTCCAAACCTTTTGTTACTACCCCTTTCCAATCCATCACTATTGTCCCTGTTACCCCGTTGAATGTTCTAATCCTTGTGTTGTTCACATTCCGTATTTTTTATTTTCACCCTAGTTCCTTCGATTTCACGTACCTACATCATATCGAATCCACCGATTCTTTGTAATTTTATTAGCTTGTTAAATGTAGGGTTATCATGTATATTCGCTTCTGTAGCCTTATCAGTCTCTTAGCTCGTTATTCAGATCTCTATATTTTTTTTCTTCTTCACTGTTTACATTTTTCAACTTCCTTTCTCCCATATCATCGAACATCGTGTGATTTGTAGTTGCTTTGGCTTTTGTTTCATCTAATCGACCCTCTCCAATGTTCCCAATAGGCATTTTTTTCGACGTTTTACCAGTCTACTTCAACGCTTATACTTTCACTGATAGCTATCACCTCGTTTTCCCCTCCTAATTCTCCTGTTTGTTTGTTTTTTGTTTTTTTTAACATTTTTGAGGTTCTCTGAAATCAAAAATTCATCTCATAATTATTTTTTTTCCCGTGATCTTGACTTTCTGCGATATTATTACAAATGTTTGCAGTTAGAATATTCGGTTTCCCAATTTTCGCCTTCTCTGTGAATCTTTGATTGACGAGTAGGTACATATTCTAACTGGTACCTGGCTCTATCTACTGCTAATATGTTTCTTGAACCATTTATTCGTGACCGCCAGTCCATTCCTCAGGCAGAAATCGACAGTCAACTCTCGATCAATCGTACTTAAAGGGATGAGGGTCTGTCCGAGTTACGAAAAGTCCGTCCTATCGAGGGGAAATAAAGTTGTATCTAAGGAATGAAAACCGATACTTTATCAAAATTAATATTATTCTTTGATGTGACGAGGTATACAACACATATCAGACAAGACATATGCACAAATAACACAGCTAGACCCTGGAATGAGAAAGGTTGAGATTACAATATGCCTATAGGACTTGCAAATCATCTAAACACTGCACTGGATTGTCGGGGCAAGATGGGAGGGGTGGTAGCCATGCGTTGTAAGATATCCGTCAGCTCCCTCCTTGTATTACACTACTTATATTACATTTTTAGCCTGCCAGCATGCGGCTGGCGTGTTACTAAATAAAATTTAATCCGTCAAATTTTGTCCGAATTATCCGAAGTCTGAGTTATCGGGAGTTAACTTTATGACTCCTTGTTTATACCAATTTCATATTGTCGTACTAAATTACGTTTGACTCCTTTTCCCACAACTTTGTTTCAATCGCCCATAATTATGATATGGACTTTTTCACCTTCTTGCCCAGTATTCCTTATACCGTATATGATTTTCTATTTCTTCAACCTCCCTTTTGTCCTGGTCAGAGGATGCCATATACACCTACATTATCCGAATATTCTCTAGATTTGAACTTAACTTAATGTATGTAGGCTGTAATGACCTCTACCCCACTCATCTCTCTACTGACTTTTTTACATTATTATTTATCATGGTTCATAATAATAAAAAAATAAGTTACTGAATAGAAATAAAATTACTTTTGTAAGAAAATCTCTCCCTTTCCTTTCTCTTCAACCACCAACTAATACTTCAAGCTCAGCCACTCAGCCATTATTTTAATCAAGTGGCATGACGTTAGAGAGAAGATGGAAAAGAGAGTTGAATTGATTGTATCACTCTGAAAATCTTAATAAAGTTGTGGGTGTGGGTGCACTTTGCCTTCTAAATTTCTCAGTAAAATATTGGTAGAGACACGGATCCTTCTATGTAGGACCACTGAGTCAAGCTAGAGGGGACACTAACAGAAGGGAGGGAAGGAAGGACGCATATACACAAACACACACACATATATAATTGGGTGACAACTACCTCCATATGAAAATATCAATTATTGAAAAGAATATCAGTAAGAATGAATTAGTAATATTAATTAGACATAACCTTAATGTTTGTTGTATTGTTTGACCAAAAAAACATAAACAAAATCCCTAATAGCTAATGAGAACAAATAACCTGATAACATTCCACAGTTACATACAATAATAACTTTTCTTAAACAACATAAAATAAAACTTGATACTGACCGTTATAAAGTCCTACATCATTTAAAAGCTCCTGGTTCTGCAAAATTTTCTTCGAGAGATTTAAGACACAAGAATCGTATGACAGATACTTGAAAACTCATTGTTCTTCAACACAAATTAACATTTCCAAAAGCTTGTTACGGTGATCAGTTGAGGATAAATAAACAGAAAGAAACAAAAATTCAACGTCCTATTAGTTCTCGCCTGCATTCTTTGCTGCCGATGTTATAAACTACTAACAGTGGTTAGATGTTCACTTTAACATTAGTCTAGTCATATATTAGTGAATATAGGAAAAGTATATGAAAGTCGATAAATCGCAATGGACTCGGACAGTTCGTCCACACAAAATGTTGACCATTATATAACAGTTGGCACCTGTGTCGACAAGTGCCGGAAAATAGCCGCTGCAGGAACAGTGGTGGGCTGAGGGTGAGTTTTCCTAAATAGTTTTCCACTCTCCTTCCACGTAAATGTAGTTGCACTTCCTCTCAATTAAACCTTCCTAGTCCATTAACCATTAGTGTAATTAGTACATAGGCATATAGTCCAAACGGGTAGTAAGACGTGGTGCTAAAAAAAATAGTGGTGGGAACTCTACTTGTTTGGGCCTTCTGAAAACATTTATTTGGAATCGGCTTACGCTGTTTGATGAGGAGAAAACCACTATTCTTATTTTCCTCGGAACTTTGTTTTTTGGACAAAGAGCCTTGATATGCC
Source organism: Timema shepardi (assembly GCA_902151425.1). Lineage (NCBI taxonomy): Eukaryota > Metazoa > Arthropoda > Insecta > Phasmatodea > Timematidae > Timema > Timema shepardi. Next base: position 66,733 of record CABFVX010002575.1, on the reverse strand, counting down.
TCAATTCTCCACATTTTCAACATTACCTTCAATGATTAGGAGAGAGGATACCAGAGTTGAGATAAGTTTGTAGATAGGTCTTGATGGACACAATTTGAGTAACCCAGTCCCTTACACACTTGGCAATTTTTTTAAGTTTTTGTAAAAACTTTTATGGTTTCGAGAAAAACATATTAGGGTTGTGAAAAGATCTTACTAAATTGTGTGGCTCGGCTACAATAGCTTTGAGTTGTGGAAAATAGTTTCGAAACATATTAGGAGGCTTTTAACTGTAAGTAATCGGATTAAAATTTGAAACAGAATTAGGTATGAGGTTAAGGTTTTTGTTTAATAGAAGATGTGGTTGATGGGGTTCAGAGAGTACACCAGAACAAAATTGTTTGTTGTAAAATGGGGTGAATTTCTTGAAAGCTATTGAATTATGAGCGATCAACCTGTTCATTCCCATGCGGAAAAATCATATCTGGCCAGATACACCCAGATCTGGGACAGATATTACCAGAACTGAGGCAGATCTGGGATATATCTGAGGCAAATCTGGCATTCCCAGATCTGGCCAATTCCAGTTTTGGGCCAGATCTGACAGTTTTCCACATAGGTTGATGGCTCGTTCTAACGTGGAAACCGCCACTCCCAAGATGAGGTCATTCTCCATGGTAAGTATTTACATCAAAGCAATATTTCACTAAGAAATGAACAAAAACACAATTATGTGTTAGTAACATTAAAATTGAGTAAATACCTGAAAATAATAGGTTAAAAGACAAGTTTGTGCCATGTTCCACTTAACATAAACATGGGTTAAGCTTACTAACCGTAATATGGTTGCTCACATTCCCGGGTTTCAGCACAATTTACTGACTCCACTCTACTCCCTACTCTCTCTCTTTCTTACTTGATTATTTTTATTATTATTTATTTAAAACAATCCATGCCCGGAGATCCAAATGAGCGATTAGCTTATACTTTAAAGCTTGTTACCTTCGGATTGTTTAGTCTTGGGAGATATCAAAATTGATTATATTTTGAGATGAGCTGCACTGTAAAAATATAATGTAGTAGTTTTTCCTATTTGCTTTCCACATTGCAGTACACAGACAATAAAAACACGATGTGGGCATGCCTCTGTTGCTGTTCGATAAAAAAAAACCTATATCAAGCATAATTAACTTTGTGCCTCAAAAATAAAATAGTAATTGCTGCTTTCTGGCAGCATTTCGTAGTTCTTTGCTTGATATTAGCCAAACTAATCCTCCTGTGTGAAGCCGTTTTCATTAACATCATCTCCATCCAAACCAGGCACTGGTGGCTACTGTTGCCTTCCACCAGGATTTATATTTTTTTTAAAACATGGAGTCAACCCGCAATCAAGATATACTGACCGAGTAGCCACCGTCTCTGGGCGAGGATAGTGTCAACTATGTGAAACCAGGATGTCATTTAGTCAACACAACAAACTTTCCAGTCGTTAATCTCAGTTTTATATACCGGAGCTGCTACTGTTTCATTTCAAGTATCTCCTCATTTGTCTCACGAGGTTGACCTTGTTCTAGATCTACTTATTCGCAGAAAAATCTGGAATATCTGGGGATTCAATCCAGGAATTCTGGATCTGTAGCCAGGAACTCTGAACATTAGACCACAGAGGTGATCAGAATTTGTATTATCAATTATTAATTATCTAGATTTGATGCAATATCATGAAGGGGAGTGGAGGCCTTGTCACTTCCAGAATGTCCTTCTAAACAAGACTGGATGCCCCTATCTGTTTCCACCGCATTAATGTTACAATCTTGTAAAGGGCACGGCAGTGATATGCATTCAGGATTTGTCAGAACGATGCTAGCGGACAGTACGATGAAAGTCTTAGAATCAGAAGTATACATATGGCTTCCTTGATTAAACATAGAAATTAAATAGCTAGTGAACTCATCAAAGCCTTGTATCCTGGGAAAGACGAGGAATATAACTCAAATGAATTATGCACTGCACATCAGCTATAGATCAGCGAAGTTCTCAAATGGTTAATACACTCTATTGCATACATATAATTGTAATATCAGTAACATATATAGCATATCCCATATTATTTTTCAGGATAAATACAAACTGAGATATATTTATAATCCCATTTAGCTTAAAAAATAATTAGTTTATACAAAGTCCACATAATTTATCATATAATTTAGTTTTGTTTGGAACATATACAATGTCGTTTTACAAAAGTGATGCGTATAACCCGAACGGGTAGTAAGACGCGGTGCTAATAATAATAATACAAAAGTGACCCGGCCACAAGCTGGAAACAGTTGATGATGATGATGATGATGACATTTTTAGACAACACCTCCCAGATAGACACACTGAATAAAATTGTAAAGGCCATTTTTCAAGAAATCTTCTAACCTAAATAGAACATCATTATCAACTGTTTCCAACCTGTCACCGGGTCGGTTTAGTAAAATGCCTTAAATATTCCTCAAAATAACATTAATCAGTAAACTATACATAAGCTTAAATGTTTATATATTCATCGGGAAGCGTCACTAAACGCAAATTATTGTTTCTTGCTTCAATACATATATCAATGTGTGACGTATTTATTAAATAATATTTCAAGTAGTTGTGAGACTTGTATCTACTTATCTGTGATTATTACACGCCAACTCAACATCAATGATAAAGACAAAATCAAGAGGAATCAGTCGACATTTTATACAAGATCCTCGTGTTGAAATTTGTTACGATTTTTTGTTCTTACTTTGTGAAGAGTGAATTTTGAGAAATATTTTAAACAATGTCTTCAACTGAAGATAGCGAATTGAAGGGTGGCCATCCACCAGCAGGTTAGTTTTGTTTTCAATCCAATTAGTAACATTTTATAAACAACAAGAGACAAAATTGTGTCTCAAATGGAAACAGCTGTTCACACATTGTAAGGATTGAAATCTACAAAACATATTTCGTTTCAAGAACATATTTTCTAATTTCATTTCAGTGAAAGCTGGGGGTATGAGGATAACACAACACAAAGGTTCTAAAGATGAAAAAGAATCCAAACCATCTAAAGAAAAGGAACAACTTGAACCTGAAGCTGGGTCCTTGAAAGTCTCAACTAGGTGATTATAACATAATTTTTTGTCTTCAAAGTCATTAAACTCGCTTTTATTCAACGCCAATAAAACATACATATTTTTTTAAATACAGCACGAAGTAAGGGTGATAGCACAAAATTTACATGTTTTATCCTATTAGCCTAATTGATTTACAACAATATTAAGATGGTTTGTAAATATTATAGTCTTATTAATGGTCATCTCGCCTGCTGTCCAGGAACGTAACAAATGTATAACACAATAAGTTTACCCATTTTCTATTGGTTGGTGTGGAAACCTTTCATGACTATAAAAAAAGTTGTTCGAAAAAAATATGCTTAGGAAAATATTTGGTTCAAAATGAGATGAGACTATGGAGAATGAAGGAGGTTACATAATAATGAGATATATACCCTTTACTAGTGGCAAGACATTGTTAGGGTAATCAAGTCTTACAGATTACGGTGAGCAGGACGTGCGGCTCGAATGGAAGAATCTAGAACAAGTAAAATTAAAGACATAGGCTGATCATCTGAGTCACGGATATCACTGGCATGTCGCTTCAATCTGAGAATTTGAAATGTCCATCTGCATAAACCTCTTGGGTGCCTAGAAGGGCTAACTTAACTTTAAATAGAACATATGAAAATTATTTTCTTTGTTTTATTACATTATTTACCTATTTATTAATATTATTAAATTTATTATTATTATTGCATACTTAAGAAGACAGTGAATCTAATTTGTTAATGTATATATAAGCCGTAGTTGGCTAACACGTTTGTCGTGTTGAGCTTGACTGCTGAGGACGGGGAGATCGAGGTCGGTCGGGTGAACTGAGGGTGGTTTTTCCTAAATGGTTTTCTGCTCTCCCTCCACGCAAACGCGGGTTCACTTCCTCTTTTTCAACCTTCCCAATTCCTAATCCATTAGAATAATTAGTACTTAAAGCGTATAACCCGAACGGGTAGTAAGACGCGGTGTTATATATTATTATTATTATTATTATTATTATTATAAATAAGCCAATTGTAAAAGTTAATTTAGGAATAGTAATGTAGTTCAGGCAACCTATGTAACAATTCTTTATTTTTTTCTGACTTTTATAGAAAATTAAATATGTTTTACCATTCATGGGTACAAACACCAACAAAAGTAAATTCCAACGATAACAAAATTAATATATTATAGAATAATTCTATATAGGCCTAAGTTTAGTTTTTAAATATTAAAAAAAAACCTAGCCTACCTAATCACAGTTAAACATTAATATTTAATGACCTGCTTCGGTGGCTGCATGGTCTGAGGCAGCTTTTTTCAAAATGGCTTTCCACTTTCCCTCCATATAAATGTGAGTACACTCCTCTAGATAACCCTACTCATCCTTAATACCGTACCATTGGCAAAATTAGTACGTAAGGCGTATAGCCCGAACTAGTAAGACCCGGTGGCTGAAAAGATATATATATATTTCACTTTCTCAGTCCACCAAAATCATTGACAATTTCCGGAGCACCTGTAAGAGGCAATGCTGATTTTCCAACTGAAGCCGTTCAAAGTTTCCACGACAAGCCAGTCCCGACTCATGACCCCCGCCCTGCGCACAGCACCAAGCCCAGCGTAATTCATCAGCCTCGCAAGTAAACAAGACATTTATTGAAGTATTTGGAATCCATCATCACTTTTATTTTTAAACATATTCCCACTTGGAAACAACTCATTATTCTTTAAAATAGAACATAATTTGTATATAGTACTCACCACTAGAGTCAGGCTTCATCTCGTGTAAACTTGGGATTGGGCGATGTTATTGTTAAGCTTGAATTAACAAGTCAAAGAAGACCTGTTTGTATAGTTTGGTCCTTTACGAAGAACCATAGTATAACTATTATAGCTGAACTCTTCTGGTGCTATATACCAATAATTGGGAAATAAAACTCGCTTTTCACACTTCAGGGGTCTTTGATTATTCAGTGTAATTTACATATCTGTGTTATATGTATATTTATGTAAGTTTGGTACAGTTATAGATTGAAGCTATACATATTTTACTAACAATGTTTTGAAATGTTAACATAAAAATTAGACTTGTTGAAGCTCGTTTTATATTTGATGGTTAAATAAAAGCTTTACCGGAGGGGGGAAAAAAGTTGGAACTATTTTGTTGTTCTTAAAAGTTCAGAGAGTGCTGTTTTTTTTTTCTTTATCTTTTATATGTTTTCTCTAAATCATAATATAATGTTGTTCTTGTTTTTCTGAGGCATTTATTAATAAGTTTAAACTATATTAAAAGTTTCTTTGTTATTTTTTACATAGAATCAAATTTAATTTTATAAAATATTACTTATAAATTTAGTCATATTATATTGAGTGCTTTGTTTTGGCAATTTTATCAGTGAATTAATATTTCTTTTTATTAACTAACTGCCACTTTTTGTTATCAATATTCTGAATTGCTTATTGGTGAAGGGGAAAAAAATCATTAGGTATTCCATCTATTTTTACAACAATAGAAAAATGTTTCACATAATATGTCAAAATTATCCAACCAATTTTCAATATCCTATTCACACCAATCATTTTTTACATGTTCAATAGGTTCTTTTCATCTCAATTCTCAAAATTGAAAAATATGTAGACTATTTGGATTTTGGTTCCCATTTTGATTGCTTTGTAGGCTTAATATATATTTAGTTATAACGAAAAAATATCCATCATTATTTGGTTAAGGTATACTTCTAATTAACAAGATTAGGCTAATACTAAGAAATTAGTTTTATATAATTTTCTCACTATAGCAAAGATTGCCCCATGAAACAATTTGTGACATGTACCGTATAAACTTGAGCACTAGTTGGTACAATTAGTTAGCACTTGTTTTATAACGTAATAATTTGCTATTGGTTTTCTTAATTTCTTAGGTCTACTTATAATTTATGCCTGCCCATTGGCGGTGTAAACGAAGGAATTACGGGGGTCTTTGTCCCACTTCCCCTAGATACATTTCAAATACTTTGATATTATCGAATATGAAGTTGAATGATGGCCTTAAATCACACTCTAAATTTTTTTTAGATTTAATCTTGTCAGGAAAAATCAGGTGGGGGGCACTATCAATAGCTTAATGGGCTATCCAAATTTCAAGGGTAAACCCATTTCCAATGTCTTATTGATGCATGTAACTTTGAAGAATTTTCACACCACTCCATACAGTTTCTGAAAGCATTTAATTTAAAAAAAAAAATTCCGCAAGAAGAACATTCCAAATAGCTTCTAAGAGGCATCTAATTTTCAAGAAAAATTCAGGCGAGGAGCAATCTAAAAAAACATTTAGAAGCTTCAAAAAGTTCCAAAGGACAACTCCAAATTAGTTAAAACAAAACTAGGAACTGAGATTTAAAGGGGTCACTGCCCCTCTTGGAATAAACTAGCCTCCCTCTAGATGTATTTCACACCTGATATTCTCTAATATGAAGCTGAAAGACTTGACTAAAACTGAAAATAACTTGTACACGAGTTCACTTTTAAAAAATGTGCCAGGTTCTAGAGGCATTCAATTTCAAAAATTTGTAGATAGGTATCCACTCCCTATAGATTATAAAAGCATATAATTTTTTTTTTTTAAATTACGTGACAATAACAAACATTTTCTAAAAGCGTTCAATTTTCAAAGATATCCAGGTGAGGATTATTTAAAATAACATTTAAAAACATACCTTCAAATTAAAAATGAAATTGTTTGAGAAGAGCTTAAAGCTTATATAGCATCAAATTATCATAAATGGAGGCTAGGATCACTCTGAATAGCCTCGAGGGGCATCTAAATTTTAAAAATTTCTCAATGAGGATCATTTTAAATGGTAGCTTCTACAGGAATCTAGGTTGTTTATTTTTACTCAAGGTGAGTAAATACTACTCAAAATAGCTTCAAGAGGCATCTGATTTTCAAAAATTTTCTCAAGGAGTATCACTCCAAATAGCTTCTAGAAACATCCAAATTTTGAAAAATTTCTGGGGACGATCACCCCATACAACTTTTAGGGACAGAGACTTACAATTTTCAAATATTTATCAGGGGGAATTCAAGTCCCTAAAAATAACTTTTTTGCTTGCCACCACTCCCCCGTTCCTCCCCCCACCATTCCTCCTCACCACTCCCCCTTACACAAATAAGGTTTCATCATGTCTGTGCCTGTTCAACAGACATGACATTAAAAATTGAGTAATTTTAATTCAAATCACAATTGCCAAATTTGTTAAGATAAATAACAAATTTTATTATAATAATTTGAATATTTTTGTAAGTAAAATATATTTTATTTAGTGGATGTTTGCATATTTCATTAATTCATTTTAACTTCATATTTTTTATTATTATTTTGACATTGAAAAAATAAATTGTGTGGTTTTGATTGTGGTTTTAACTGGTTTCTGTTTCATCTCATTAACAGTAAAAAAACAAAATAACTGTCACAGTGTAGTTTAAAAACATCATTATAATGCTTACATTCCTTTTTGTTACTGTCTAATGTGCATTAAACAAAAAAAAGTCTTTTTTTTTAGTAAACTTAAATATAAGCAGACCTTTTATACTTTTGTTAACGAATAATTTTAAAAAGCATTAATTGAATTTGTTTTAGATATTTTGTGAATTATAATTGTTATGAAGTGAAACCTTATTTTGTTATATAATAACTTTCAAAATACCTTAAAAATATCTACACATGTTTCAACAGGGGATAGTTCTCAATTCTTAAGATCTATCTATATCTCAAAACCAATTGATGGAAATTAAAAATCATGCTGTGAAGGGAAAGACTGAACATTGCAGTAGTAAACATAGTGCAAAGTAATTTTTAATTTCAATAATTGTAATAGCTGTTTTAATTGATAACTTTTTAGGCTGCTCGTATAAAACCGTGAGGAGCTTTGCAGAAACTTAACTCATAGCCTGTCTGAAACTAATAAAGCCTTATCGGATATAGTATGTTTGAATGGAATGTGGAGATAAGGTAAACTACAGGATGATTTGCTCTTTGGAGGCCCCAAACTTTTGTCGATATCTCTTTTTATATATAGTTTGTCCTGAAAATGTATGTACACATACCTTTAAACAGTGTGAAACAAGACTTGTTCACTTCTGATGCTGAAAATGGTCCTCACATACATTTAGGCACTTTTCCAAATAACCCTCTAAATTTTGGAATACTTTGACTTAAAGTGAGCTCAATGTCTTTTGGCTTATAGCTTCTTTAAGGACTGTCATTGTGTGGGGTTTAGTTCCCTTCAGGGTGACCTGGCGGTCTAGGGGTAAGGTGTCAGACTTCTGTGCTGGCGGCCGGGGTTCAATCCTCGGTCCCAGCACAGATTTATCTGATTACCAAACCCTTCCTTCACCTCTGACAAGACATCTTGTGAATGTGGGGAATGCCAGGCCTCCACCGTGGTTCGGATTCCACGTTAAACTGTAGGTCCTTCATTTCATCTCACAATCACCCTACCATTACACATTAGCATAAGTGCGTATAACCCGAACGGGTAGTAAGACGCGGTGCTAATAATAATAATAATAATAATAATAATAATAATAATAACAGTTCCCTTCAATAACTCCCACAGAAAGAAGTCAGTGTGGTGTTAAATCTGGTAATCTTGGTAGCCAAAGATTTTTCGAGACTTCTTGGTCTCAAAAAAAAAGTTTTATTTCCTCTCTTGCCGACATCTGAGGACTCTGATGAGCAAATCGTACTGTACATCGCAGTGCTAGTCTTATTGGGGGTTACCCAGTCTGACATGACCGCTCAATATATAGTTAGATATTGTAGCAACTTAATCTGAGGTGACACCCATTAAGTTAGTCGAAATATACAATAGCTGCCTTGGTACTCAGGATGCTTTCAAGTAGACTTTAGCGAGCTTATATTTCTAGGTGATTTTTGTTTAGTTTTGCCAAATAAATATTAATATAAGACTTTATATATAATTGTGCACCAAGAATCAATTTCTTGCCACAGAACGAACATTCTCCGTACTATTCTATTCTAGAGCAGTTGTTCTCGACAAGTGGTTCACAGAATAAAGTGGCACTGTTTGTAACAACTGTACTAAGTTTATATATAAAAAAAATATGACTACTGAAATACTGGGTGATGATGTGGATTTTAGAGTCTTGGTTTGTGTAGAAAACATTTTTCAGCCTAACTCGCATTACTTTCACAAGAGGTGTTGGAAAAAATTTAAGTTTTTATTCCAGTTGTATGCATTTGAAAAAAAACAATCATAAAAATATTTCATAGCATTCATGGTGGCTACAGACAGGGACAAGTCAGGGAATTTTTGGATAGCAGGGAAATGTCAGGGAATTTAACTAAAAATAATGAAAAGTTAGGGAATTAAAAATATTTCTAAAATTTCCCATTCATTTTGAAACTAAACACTAAAACAAAAGTTAATAATACCTAAACAAAAATCATTTTAATTTTTTAAATAACTGATTAAACCATTTATGTTTAGTAGATACAAACTTTTTTTAATATCTGATCAATAATAAATAAAACAAGTCATTCATCATCCACCATTAAAACTGGAAAAAAGTAGTCAGGGAAAATTGAAAAAATGTTTTCTGGAAAACCTGGAAAAGTCAAGGAATTTTGTAAAATATGTTTTGTAGCCATCGTGTGTTAAAAAAACCTTTATTTTCAACATGTATGATTGTGTATTAAAGATTACAATAATAAAAATAATAAAAACTGTTAAAAGTTTTGTTTTTTTACTTTCTCACAATCTTACAGGTAGAGAAAGTATTGTGATCATCAAAAAAATTGAACTCGAGATTTTGATGAACGTTGACGTTTCATGACCCTTCGAATTTAAATTGTCATTTATGAATTTCCGTCTGTCTGTACCTCAGACTAGAACCTAAACTATTTTACCGGTCGGGCTAAAACTTGGTATCCAGGGTTTTCATAGGGTTGCCCTGAGAGGTTTTTGAAATTGGATACCTAACCCTAAAATTAAGGGTAGTTTACTGAACAGCAAAAAGAGAGAAAATCGATTTACCCAAAATCAGCTCTAATGATTCTGATTAAATTTCATCTCTTAACATCTGTAAATATTCCAAACAAAATGGCTACCCTCAATATTTCAGCAAAAGTAATTTAAGGTTCCGGTCTGAAGTGTAAATTTTTCTTATTTATCATATCTCTGCAACTATTTGAGATACTAAATAACTTATCATTGCAAAATTGTAGTACTGCTAAAAATAAAAAACTTTTATTTGAAATATATTTTATAAAACCAACAGTTTCTGAGATATTGGCAAATATATTGATACAATTTTGTGAGCTTTAGTGGTAAAGAGATACTAGGTTTTATCACAATTCTATAATGCCCTAGAGTAATTAAATATAAGTAAGTGTCTCACAAAGTTTGTTATTTTTCCTTAAACCTCTTAGGAGAAATGTTAGTGCAACAATGATCTATCTCCTTCATTTTAGACTCAATAGTCAATATCTACATTTTATATTGGTAAAAATTTATAAATGAGGAATTGAATAGCAATGCAATGATTTTAAGATGTGAAACGCCTAATAAAATGCTAAAATTTTAACCGGAAGTTGAAATTTTAATACAAAGTGTTGACCCTTGTGGGCACAAAATCGATCATTTTTATTGGACATTCTTTAAAAATAAAATTATATAATTTAAAACTGGGACTTAAAAAATGTTGGGTTTGCTAGTGTGTATTATTTTGTTTCACATATATTACGAGTTTTGAGTAAATATCTCCATTTTCAAACAAAAGAGCGAGAAAGTTCGCGCGGAATTTCATACCATTTATTTTCCTAGCTTACACAGGAACCTATTAGACTATTATTAAGTACAATTATTTATGTTTGGGCTGATTAAAATGTCATAATTTTTAAGAAGACACTCAAAATATTAAGCTCAATTATATGTTCAAAGCTGAAATAAAAACTATTTATTCGTTATTTAATACAGAGAACTGCTAGTTTCATTTGAAAATGTGTGTCTCACAGCTGAATGAAAACGTGCAAAAAAGTTGCCGGATTTTTTTAATATCGTGTGTACATATACACATCTTCATAAATTATTTTGATAATACATTAAAAATATAATAAATATTGAAATAAATTGTATAAAATACTACACAAATACCATTGGTTATCTTATACGTGACAACATCTTGTGTGTGTGTTTATGTTTTTCAAAAAAATTAAATTATGTATATAAGAGAAAAATGGAAGAAATTATTAGTAGTCTAAATTTCAAAACCAAGGTAGTACTGTATCTTTAGATAAAAACTATAGCAAAACATAATTAGTAATATTTTTACTTTTCTCATAACATACACAACGAAATGAACAAAATAAAATAAATTTATACACTAAATAACATTGAAATTGTATTGTAGTTGTAAACACTTGACTAAATTTCAAAAGGTATTTTCTTACTCGTGCCTTTGGGTCAAAAATTTTATCTCCCAGGTAGAGATAATTTTGTTGCAGTTTCTCCCGATATAGGTAAATATTGTTCTTTCGTTTGGATTGGGTGTTGGGAGACACCTTTAAATTATATTCATAGTCATAGTCATAACATCAATTTTTACTGTATAACAGGTTTTTCTAGACAAATACTTTATTTTTCATGTTGTTTAATTTACTGTATCTTTTATTTTCAACACCTGCCAATTAGTTGTCTTATATAGCTCATAGAAGCTTAAGATCAATTGTTGCTAATGAGCACACCAAAAACATTTATCTTTATTTCAACTTGTCTGCTGTTCCAAATAACGTTATTTTACTATATTTTACATGAATATATGATGATTTCTCATGAGAAATTGATAAAATATTTCTGTATACTGAATGTTAATTTTATCTGAATAGTTTTTACAAATTGTGTGTATTAATATAAACTTATTTTATTTAAATTGAAAAATAACACCTGGATACAGGAATCAAATCGGGGACCTTTGGCTTAGTACGCCAATGCTCTAACCGCTGAGCTATCCAGGAATCGTCCCGCGCCCAGGGTCATTCTTCACTCATCTTAAGGCAGAGTCTGTGATGGACACACGGAAATCGTCGGCTACAAATGCGGGATCTATTAAGAATCACGAACTGTCAGATAACGCAGCCACCTGACTCGATAGATAGCCCCGTGTCCAGGTGTGATTTTTCACTTTAAAGAATATAATGTTTAGGTGGGGTTATAACCATAATTAACAAAAATAATAGCTTTGCTTAGTCCTTTATTTTATTTTGCTAACTTAAAATCATTTTTTTTAATTACATTAATTCGATTGCTTCCCAAAATCAAACTCTTTAAGAATAAAAATGTATGTCTAGGGATATTTAGCTAAAACATCTATATTATGATATATTGGCTTTTCTGCCATAAATTGCTTTCTAAGGCATTGAGCATTATCAGTTGAGTCATGATTTTTGCACCAAATTGGAGATTTTACATAATTGCAAGGACATTTATGTATACAAGCCTTTAATAATAATAGTGTAGGCTTGTCAATTTAGCATTATATACATTTTAAGCCCACATAAAGAAATAGTATAGCTATTAAAACCAAAACATATATTTATACATATTTTTTAACATTAGGAACTTAAAAAAAAAATTCATTCATTCATTCATAAACTTATCACATATTTGATTAATGACAATGATTGTGTCTTGTTTCAAGGAGATTTTTTTTAATAAATTAATTTCCGGCTAAATAAATTATCAAACTTTAGAAAATTGAGGATATACAAAAATATATTTTAAAATAGCAATTTACACCCCTCTCACACAAAAGATTGTTATTGTATTTATGTAAGAAATTAATGAAAAACACATAATTATAGAATTTAAAATTATGTATTCATCTGCATGTTAAACAATTTAAATGCATATATATAACTTATTTTAGCACCGTGTCTTACTACCCGTTCGGGTTGTACATTTATGTACTAATTACTCTAATGTGTTAAAGATGAGGGAGATTGAATTTAGAGGAAGTGTACCCTAAATTGCAGAGTGGAAAACCATTTTGTAAAAATCACCCGATTGAGATTAAAACGATAATCCCCCAGTAAATGGTAGTCTAGTCTTATCGCAAGAGTGATGTCTTAGACCATGCGGCCACGAAAGTGAGTTATATATTACATTTTCTCATTTGTCAACCTCATTTTTCCTAAAAAAAAAATAACATTTAAAATATAGGGATCAGCATCAATTTAACAATAAACTGGAGGTTAAGGTTTGAATTTCAGCTGGGTACATTTCATATATATTATACCATCCTCACCCTTAACTAATTGGTGTAATTAAATAAAACAGTTGGGTAGTAAGAAACAATGCAAAAAAAAAATTTGTTAGCACAAAAATTAGCTTACACATATAAGAAACCTTAGGGTAAGTGCACAAAGGCAGCGGCGCGAATCGGTGTGACTGTTATAGAACGACAGTAGACAGAGCTTATGAGTCATAACAGGCAGCAATGTGAGATCGAGCGACATAAGACGGACCAAGGCAATACACTTTGGAATTAAGTAGTTTGTTTTAAACGAGTCCGACACTTTAGCTCCGTCGGTAGTATGTGTGTCTGTGTTCGTCGGTAGTACAGTAGCCCCGTGGCTTCTTTGGTTCTTACTGACAGCTCACAGCTGACTTCTGACAGTCAACATTTAGGTATATACTTACATTGACTGTCAGAAGCGACAGCTGCTAAACACATTTTTTTGCAGATCATATGGTTTGGTATAGGGATACGTAATTTGGTCTGGTAACTTTTCAAAACCGTCAGTTAGCACCAAAGAAGTCATGGGGCTACTCTCTCTCTCTCTGTGTGTGTGTGTGTGTGTGTGTATGTGTATGTGTGTGTGTGTGTATGTGTGTGTATGTGTGTGTATGTGTGTGTATGTGTGTGTGTGTGTGTGTGTGTGTGTGTACTAAGCTAAGGGTCTCTGGTTTGATTCCTAGCACGGCCGAAAAATTTATCATTGGTGAACTGCGAGCTTACATTTTCAAAATGATAGATTAACGACCGGGGACTGGATGTTGTGCCTGTCCTAGTCTTAAGTTAGATTGTAAGGCATATGAATCTACGACAGGCCTAGCAAGCCGATAGATGGACGTCAACCTCCTGATTGTCGAAGTATTTGCCAAGCCACAGTTTGTGGTTTGCTTCTCTAAAACATCCAGGACTTTACTGAGAATATTATTAAAGGTCGCGGTTTGACATTGTTGTCGCCTTAGTGTGGGAAACAAATGGTAATATTTCCCATAATACTCTCTGTCCTGACACACATCATGTACCCACTCTTCCCATCCCTGTCCTTTCAAGATGTTACATTTAAAATGAGAATGTTTACCAAGAAACACCTTGATTGATACAGTAGCCCCATGACTTATTTGGTGCTGACTGACAGCTCACAGCTCATAGCTGACGGCTTTGAAAAGTTACCAGACCAAATTATGTATCCCTACGCTGAACTATATGATCTGCAAAAACATGTGTTTAACAGATGTCACTTCTGAGAGTCAAAATTTAGGTATATACCTAAATATTGACTGTCAGAAGTCAGCTGTGAGCTGTCAGTCAGCACCAAAGAAGCCATGGAGCTACTGTAGTTTTGACAAAGCCATTTTGTCAACTAGAGTAGTGCCTCCCTGCTTCACAATGATGTATGTGCGTTGCTTGTCTGCTCTTTGTAAGGGGTAAATGCATCGCATCGTCGTGTCATGATCACGTCACCTCCCCTCACTGCCTGATTGCACTTACCCTTAGTTTGGAATTAAAACACCTGGTTTGCACTAGTTTACAAACCAAAGAATTTGGAGCCCGTTGTCTTGAGTTACTCATACCTTGTGCAATTGACATCACATTAATAAACATTTATGACACAGCGATAACATGTAAAACAACATGGAATGTATACTTGTTGATATAAAAGTTCTGCGATTGTTCAACTTAGACTTACACACACAAATGTGAGATCAAGTATGCTTTTAATTTTGAATGCCTATCTTTTTATTTAAATAATATAAACTAAACATGTAATACTTCTTAAAATATACCATTGTACATATGTTGTCTGCTTAAGGCGGCCACCTCTGTATGCGAGAAAGCATCAATCGATGTCAGGCCACCCGACTTAAAATACAATGGATACAGATATATCCTGTATAAACTTGTACTCCCTTTCACACTTCACATACAACCACCCTTTCTCATGTCACTAAGAAAGAAAGGAAATAAAACTGAACCACCTTATCTTAAGATTCCCTGCTAGTTATCAAAAATCTATCAATTTTTCTGTTATGAGCCTATCAAAAATTACTGTATTTGTTAGAGCAAGGGCTAAATATAGATCCCTTTTTCATCAATCCTAGACTCATAGCTCCGCAAATATGCTTGAACGTCAAACGTTGTTTAAAATGGGCTAATGTCACAGTTTTGAAAGAAGAAAAAATTAAGTGATAAAACTCCAACTATAAGGTTGTTGAGGTAAAAGAGCCTTATTGGAATATTTCGACTTTATTTTGGCGTGAGCCATATTTTGAAATAACAATGTATAATTAAATAGTGCATTAAAACTTAACATCTGCGCGGCAATTCCTCCCAGAGGTGGCCCTCTTTATCCAAACTATAGTTGAATATGTATGTCTATGGCTCCATATTTTCATAAAACACCTTTATTATTTTATATGGTGTTGAAATGATTCTCAAAATATTTTAAGTCACAAACACACTTGACCTCAATGTTCACTTCAAGTCTGACTCTAGCACATTGCTAAGAGTTTATGAAAGTTAGGGCAGTGTTTCACAGGAATCAATTAATTAAAGAGATCATACAACAAACATACAATATACAGCAACATTTAATAGTCAATATTGCGTAGGGAATATTAACATACATGTTTATTTTAATAGATTTGTTTTATATTGTCACCAATCTTCATATCCGTTTACAATATAGTTCAATAAAATAGAATCTTGATCTTAACAGAAAAGTCTCTCGCTCTTCGTTATAATAAAATCAAATAGTAAATTGTAATGTTAAAATTGATAGCCAATTGTACTGTATAAATTATATTAGTTTTAAGAATTCTACATAATTTGTACTTTCGCCAGTAAAATATGTAGGCCTACTCAAACAAAACTTTAAGAAATAAACAATGCAAATAGGTCACTGTGAAAAAAAAAAATACGATTCGAAAAACAAAATACTCCCAGAATATTCCACAAAGACTGTTTCGATAAAACTAAACACACATTTTATTACATACCTTCTACGAGGTGTATTTTGATTGGTGCCAAATATTCTAGGGGCATATTCCCATTCCACCCGACATTAACAAAAGTTCACATAGGTCTAGAAACGCCTGGTTTTAGAGTTATTAAAGTTTTTCTTTTCAAATATGGAATGGATTGGTTATGAGTTATCCATTGATTGGCCTGTTTAGTCATCAGATTTGAACCTAATGGATTTTTATATCTCGGGACATTTAAAGTCCATTATTTACTCAACTCCTGTATGTGTTGAGGTTTTAAGAACTTATCATAAATGTATGTGAGAAAATACGTAAAACACCAGGTGTATTCAACAGAGTACGACAAAGCATCGAAGTAGGACAGCATTTTGAACCTTTATTGTAACCAAACGTTCCGTCTTCCTGTGTTTTTGGTTGTTTCTGTTAAACTTTTCTTAAATAGTTGTGTTACTTCTTCTGTTGGATTGATTATTAATCGAACAATAAAATTCCTGTCCGACACCTTAGCTCAGTTGATAACGTGTCTACCTACTAAGCTAAGGGTCCTGTGTTCGATTGCTGGCATGGCCTAAAACTTTTATCATTGATGAAAATACAGGTTTACCCTTTCACATTGATAAATTAATGGCCGGGGAGTGTATATTGTGCCTGTCCTAGTCTTGAGTTAGATTATAAGGCATATGAAGGGACAACAGGCCTAGCAAGCCGGTAGTGAAAATATATGACTTGAATGAAAATCGACCCAGGCGACAGGCTGGAAACAGTAATGGACGTAAAAAAATAAAATTCCTCTGACCTCGGAAACTAAGTTTTTTTGACTCATATTTACATGAACTTTTCTTAATGTTTGGCCAATGTGAATATGGCTTTAAAATATTTGACGGCAATTAAAACAAACCCGGTATATTAATAAAATGAAGAGTATGTGTCTTTATCGTGAAAGTTTGGCAACATCGATCACACGCATAGGTTTGAAATTAAAGAATTAGTAGCCCCTTTGAACAAATATGTGCACCTAAAAGCCGGAATTTTAAAATTTGAATAATATTATTTTTAATCAATCAAACCTGGGTCAGAAGAAATAAAATGAAGATGATTTTTTTTTCTTTCTGTTTGAAGCAAATAAAAGCATTACCCAAGGTAACCACGCAATGCCAGTTACTTCTGCTAGTTCATAATATAGTGTTAGCCTTAGAATGATTCATTTGTTGGGTACAAAATTAAACACGTAATTTGCTTAACCATGTCAAGTTAGTCGGAATGTTACAAAGTATTAATGTGAGACGTCTGGGTTGATTCCAAGTTCAGTTTAAAAATAATTTCAGGCCAATGAAGACACCCATTATTGTTAACTAATTTATTTTTATTATTTTTGATAAACTAAAGTTTAAATGTGTTTATTCTATTTATTTCTACTTCAACTTTACCCGGCTAAGTGTGCTTGTTATTTTCTTCCTTTTAACTATGATTTAACCCAGTAATCTTTTATATAACAATGTATTTTTAAGATTTGCATTGTTATCCCAGTCAATGGGTGATTCCTGGGGGAAATAATACAGACAATCTTCATAGTTGGGGTTTTTTATTTATCTTTATACCCTAAATTCTACATATCAATTCTTCTACCGTTGAGGTGAACTCGCGTCGCTATATTGAAAAAAAAAATTGTGGCTATATATTTTATTTTATGTAGTTCCTAGCGTAAAATGTATTATTAAAAGAAATAAAGATTTGTTAATTTCCTACAAAAACAGCTTGTCACAGGGGTTTATAACATCAACAGGAAACATTTTCCTCTATATTTATGTAAAGAAGTACTACACAGACAATATGATAGTGGTATTTGATGGCTAACCGAACAATCCTTCAAACACAACTACTAAGAGCACGGAAGGTCTTCAACGTTCATGAATCAATCTCTCAAGTAATATCATTTTTGATGAAATAACGGTAGCATTCTATACATATATGTCCCAGGAAAGATTCCTTTCGAATGGAAAGAATAAAGCAAGTCTTATCACTAAGGGTGTGAGAAATCCACTTTTTCAATTTGAAGCAAACTCGAATCGAATATATAATATAGTATAGAAGTTCAAATATTTTTTTTAGTTGTTTTACAAATGAAAAAATATATTTTGGTTATTTATGCATACCATTAGACACTAAAATGTCTTGAAATTGTTTTGTAGCATAATTGTTGAACTTTGGCAAGAATGCAGCTGGTGAAAAATCCTAGAGTAAAACTTTTTCGCCGCCATTTTTCCAATATGATGACGCAAGTTCAACTCAGAGTAAATAGAAAATGTATGTTACTTAGGGCAACTATATGTATGAACAAGTCTCACAATTGTTTGAACCTTTGTCGCCAAACCCTGTGTTTATCTCCCAGTTGACTGGCTTATGTCAAATTAGATTTAAAAAAATTAAACATATGGGTAAATAATAAAGACTGTGAGCAAGATTTTCAATCATATTTACCAAGACATCTCGTACTAAAAAACTTAAAAGTAGATCTTGAATAAAGGTTTGTTATTTATGAGCCAAAAGGAACTTTCATATTGGCAATAAAGCATACTTAAAATATATTATAAAGTAATATTACTGTAATACTGTATTGCAGTACTACAAATCTCGCCAACATTTTATGTACCTACTTAAGTTTATTATAATGAAATTTTACACAAAGCTTTATGTCTTGCGCTACAATAATTTACATAAATTGTTTTGTAAAGAACATGTAAAAACGTTGTCAGGGATCCACATAAATGTTATTTTAATTGAAACGAATAACTCATTGAACTCTCTCTCTCTCTCTTTCAAGCTAAGCAAATATAACTGTTATCTTAAAACACATATGTAAACTTTGATGAATCATTAGTAATATTTGAATTCATCAATTCCACACTTAATTTGTACCAAGAAAGGATTGTCAAGGTATCTATAAAGTATATCCATGTCAATAGAATATGTACCAAACTAAAGTCGGATATGTAGAGGTCATTAAAGTCATGATCAAGGATTACAATAAAATCCTTAGTCATAAAAACAAACAAATGAAAGGTTCTCTTTTGTGTAGATGTTCTATTGATATTTCTAAACTTTACAGATCTGTGATAAGATATTGAAGTAAAATAAGGGTGCCCGATAATTTAAAAATACTGAAAACTATCAGTATCAAATATTTACAAAATTGATTTCACTCACAATAAAACCTTAAATGCCTCATTCAATTTGCTTGTTACGTGTACCTCAAGAATTATTTATGTAAAATATAGCTATAAGTAATATTAAATATGAAATATTTCACATGGTTCTAATTAACACAGTATTTTTTAAATAGTTAATATAAAATCATATTATTCAAAATAGGTGGTATTTCGATCATAGTCAAGTGATTAGAGGCCAAGGAAGAGATGTTAGGAACAGATATAGCAAGTGTGCAAGTGGGAGGAAGAATGGTGGAAGGAGAGTCAGGTGGAGGCATTTTACTAAACAGACCCGGCCACAGATTGGAAACCGTTCATGATGGTGGTGATTATCACAAAGAAGGACAAAATCAATCATCAGTATTTATTGTATTATTTTAATGTAGCGTGATCCAAATTAACACACAAAAAAACTTTTTCGTGTAATTTTGGTGTGAAAAATGTACCCATCACTCAAAAGACCCAAGAATTAAAATGTATATGCATATGGTTATACGTGTCTGCGATCACAACCTCTGTGAACTATGAATTGCTTATATAAAGATCAAAACTAAAATACAAATCTTTGTGAGGTGGTCAGTGATTGTCTGGTCTCAAGTATCAACTTTGCTAATGTTTCAAATTATTCAAATTGTCTGTGTATAAAAAGTATGGTAATACCCAAATAAGTTACTAAAGCAATATGAAAAAAAATAATTGATTAGGCTCTATAAATAATTACGAAATATAAAAATACTTTTAAATTGAATACCACATAAATCATAGATATTTCATAGTTTTCACTAAATAATTTGAAAAATAAAATACTGGTATTAAAGTTCCCACAAAAACTTGTTAGCAACAATTCCAGGTAGACGTAAAGACTTAACTTTCTTATACTAATCACTACTTCTACATTTGAACAAGGACACGAACAAGAAAAATGAAAGAGTCGGGCACCCCCAGCCTTTTATACACGTTTCGTTGCTGAGCAAGACCAAGGAAAGCGATTATTCTATACTTTGTACTTGTTCTTGAGCTCCAACACAGTCCACTCTGTGACGCCCTGTTCTGCAAGATCTTGCTGCCTGTTCTGAAGACTACTATTGAGTTTCTCCATGAGCTGACGACCTGTGGCTTTCTCCACCGAGCTTAGGAACTGTAGGCTAAGGCTGAACCTGAAACATGGTCATTTGTTGGCTCCCGTTTGATAAGTAAGTCGCGTGCTTAACTCACATTATGTTTAGAAGTCGACAACAATGAATGTATTTTTATTTTCAGCGCTGTGTCTTACTACTCGTTAGGGTTATACGCCTATGTACTAATTACACAAATAGCTTAGGAGTCAGGAAGGTTTAATTGAGAGGAAAGTGCACCCACATTTTCATGGAAGGAGAGTGTAAAACAATTTGGGGAAAACCACCCTCAGTACACCCAACCAGGATTAGAACCTCAAACTCCCGGTCATTGGGAGCCAGTCTATTGTGAGATATATGCTTTCAACCATGCGGCCATTGAAGCAGGTACTTCTTTATTCAAGTAGCTCCTCATTTGTTCTCGTGAGGCTGAGTTTGACCCTGTTCCAAACCCACATATTCACAGAATAATTCTGAAAGTGCCGAGAATCAAACCCAGGACCTCTGATTACTAGACAACAGAAGTGGTCGGTAAATAATTTTCATCAAGATGAGTGACCTGGCGGTCTAGGGGTAAGGTGCCAGACGTCTGTGCTGGGAGTCCGGGGTTCAATCCTCGGCCCCGGCACAGATTTATCTGAATGCCAAACCCTTCCTTCACCTCTGACAAGACGTGTATTGATCACAACTTGTGAATGTGGGGAATGCCGGGCCTGGGCCTCCATCGTGGTTCGGATTCCACGTTAAACTGTAGGTCCTCCATTTCATCTCACAATCACCCTGCCATTAGCGTGTGTGTAACCCGAACGGGTAGTGAGATGCCGTGCTAATAATCATTTTGTCAAGATTTTTTTTTCAATCCCTATAGGATTAGTATATGAATATAGTAATGACCTTTTCGCCTCCGAGAGTGCTTCTAGTAGTCCGACTACTAGCACAATATCACTGGTGTTGGGAGGGAATGCCAGTAGCGCCTGCAAGATCTCCCCCAAGATCCCCACGGGGATTTCAACCCTTAGAAGATGTCCCATGGCTGCAGGACCCATCTTCTTCAATAGTTGCAGCCGGTCGCAGATGTCCAACGGCCGCCATGCCTGGACAAACTCGGCAGTCGTGGCGGGTAACCGGTCACCATCTGGGGGCTGCATACACAGGCAACATAGTTTAGTACAGGAATGATTGAAACACAAAGTATAATACAGTTTTCTAAAGGTAGTTTTAAGGTAGCGAAATCATTATTAAAGTAGTTATGTTTAACAGCTTCAGCTAATGTTAAACCCGCTTTGCTGGCTACATGGTCTAAGGTGTTAACTCTTGTAGTAGGCTAGACTGCTGATAACGGGGAGATCGAGGTTTGAATCTCAGTCGAGTGAACTGAGGCTGATTTTTCGACTTTCCCTCCGCGAATATGTGAGTACACTTCCTTTAATATAACCTCCTTAAGCCCGAAAACCACTAGCGTAATTAGTAGATAAGCATATATCTGAACGGGTAGTAAGACGCAATGTTAAAAAAAGTGATTAAAAATATATATAAAAGTTAATTTTGATTGTTAAAATGTTATTTCTTAAAATATTTTCCAACTCCTAATATTTGGATCAAATACCAGCAGGGTTTGAGTATTTTCAGGGTGTGAAAGCAGCTGTATATAAATAATCTGGTGTCTCCTAACATTAGAGTAACACTTAGCTTAGGTAGAGTGCTTGAAAAGAGAATTTAAAAAATCTTAAGGAGTGTGCAATTAACAAAGAGACTAAATTGACAGGTTTTCAATGGTACACACATTTTTGAAGTATTTGAATTAATATATAAAATAAAAATAAGTTAAATAAAAAGCAACTATTTTATAATTTAATTTTGAACTAGGTCATTTTGTTTGGTAAAAATCTAAAAGTTTTTCTTATAACAAAGTCAAAGGTTTGTAACTAAATAATTAAAGAACCCTTTCCTCTATTTATTTAAATAAACCTAAAAGTTCGTAATTAAAACCACAACAGAACACAAAATTATTAAATTTGTATGGTATGTCAGTCCCCTTTTTCAGGAGATGAGAGTTATATATATATATATATTCATTTTAAAGATTTGATCAATTATTTAAATATAATTAACAAAAATGTTTACAACTTAAATTTTTAACTTAATATATTAGCCCACAATGAACTTTTATTAGGAAAAAACTTAACACTCTCTTATGTGCCCTTTCAAAAATGTTTACAGCAAATCTTGTTCGAAGGGGTGGGTAATGTAAGTTATAGTTTTTTTGGGGTTTTTTCATTGTGTCTTACTACCCATTCAGGTTGTAAGCTAATGTAATAATTATTACACTAATGGTTTTAGGGATGAGGAAGGCTTTATTTAGAGAAAGTGTACCCAAATATGCATGGAAGGAGAGTGGAAAAACATTTATGAAAAACCACCCTCAGTACACCCGACCAAGTTTCGAACCTCAATCTACCTGCCATCGGCAGTCTAGTCTACTGCAAGAGTAGCGCCTTAGACCATGCACCCACCGAGAATATTAAAAATAATACATGAAATGAGTGTACCATGTTAAGTGGCTCAACGAGTGAGGAATTTTGTAACTACTCATATTACAGAAAAAACGGCTTTAGATTAGTTTGGGTGGTAAGTAGAATTTGAAACTGAAAACCAAATTAATATAAACACCACCCAAAATGTTAGAAGTGACTCGTCAATAGTTCCCAGGGATCTTAGCTACTGTCGAAAAAATTGATGCCACCCTGAATAAACCATAGCAACCCTGGTGAGTTCAAAGTGGCTGCCATTTAAAACACACATTTTTAATAAAACTATGGCCAGAGTTTAACCTGAACAGTTGTTTGCTGGTAATGTTGCACCGTCATCTCCATATCAGAGCTGTTTCTTTTCTTGGCTGCCAATGTGTTCCACACAGTGCCGCCACCTTTCTTTCCCGAAATACTGTTTAGTTTGTCTTGCTTATCTAATGGCTTCAGGTGGCAGGCCTTCACAATGTCTCTGAAATGGATTTAAAATATTAGAAATAATGGGTGTAAAATTTGCTATTAATAATCCTAGTAAGAGAGATTTAGAAAATGAAGGCCATGGGAATGAAGTTTGTGAGGAGAAAGGTAGCTGTAACGAGGAGAAACAAGATTTGGAATGAAGTCGCCAGGGAAATAGTGGGAGTACATGAGATAGTAGAGGAAGCAAGACTGAGATGGTATGAATATGTAATGAGGATGTTGGAATACATGAGATAGTAGAGGAAGCAAGACTGAGATGGTATGAATATGTAATGAGGATGTTGGAATACATGAGATAGTAGAGGAAGTAAAACTGAGATGGTATGGACATGTAATGAGGATGTTGGAGTACATGAGATAGTAGAGGTAAGCAAGACTGAGATGGTATGGACATGTAA
This sequence comes from Timema shepardi, assembly GCA_902151425.1. Taxonomy (NCBI): domain Eukaryota; kingdom Metazoa; phylum Arthropoda; class Insecta; order Phasmatodea; family Timematidae; genus Timema; species Timema shepardi. The sequence continues at coordinate 42,615 of CABFVX010002575.1, read as the reverse complement.
TGAGGATGTTGGAGTACATGAGATAGTAGAGGAAGTAAGACTGAGATGGTATGGGCTTGTAATGAGGATGGAGAAAGAAAGAATGCCAAATAAAATTATAGAAATAAAGTATGTAGGAAAAATACCGCAAGAGAGGCCAAGAAAGAGATGGGAGGTGCAGCTAACAGAAAGTGTGCAAGTGAGAAGAGAAGAATGGTGGAAGGATAGAGGAAGATGGAAGCATTTTACTAAACTGACCCGGCCACAGCCTGGAAACATTTGATGATGAATCCTATATATGATATAATATTTTTAATTTAGGAAAAGTACACCATGACTAAAGTATGAACATATTAGAAAAAATCAGATGATTTTTTTATATTAATCATCACGTCTTACTGTCTCTTTAGGTTGAATATATGCATATGACACTAATTTACGCTAGTGGGATGTAGATGAGGAAGGAAGCATTTAAGAGGTAATCTACCCCCATTTGCATGGAAGGGGAGTGGGAAACCATTTAGGAAAAGACTCCCTCGGTAGAAATGACCGGGATTTAAATCCCCAATCTCCCAGTCTTGTGAAGATCAATTAAACATAAGAGTGACGCCTCAGACCATAAAACCACTAAAGTGGGTCAGAATAAATTAGTTGCTATAAAATGTATTACTATTATTGTGTTCCCGGAGGTACCTTGTACAGTCCGAAACTGCAATAATGCATTTATTTTAATTAAACATGCATATTTTCAGTAGTCAAAATCTCTGCCAAGTGTAATGAGAATGGTTATTAAATAGTTTACCAGTCTCTTTCCACAATAATGTGGATCACATTTCCTCTAAATTCTACTTTTCTCGTCCTTATTCTAATAGTTTTCAGGCAAGAGTTGGGCTCCAAGAGGTACCTACCAGAATACATATAGACCTTCCAAATGGTCATTCTTGATAAAATAGGTCTATATTTACAGATGTTATTCCAATGCAGGAAAGACAGTGTTTCACTTTGGAATGCTAGTGAGTGATATTTGAAGCCGACTTTCCCAGCTTTATTTTTGAGATATTTTATCACTCGGTATAGGTAGGGATGTAGATATAGGTGGTGACCTGGCGGTCTAGGGGTAAGGTGTCAGACTTCTGTGCTGGGGGTCCGGGGTTCAATCCTCGGTCCCGGCACAGATTTATCTGATTACCAAACCCTTCCTTCACCTCTGACAAGACATCTTGTGAATGTGGGGAATGCCAGGCCTCCACCGTGGTTCGGATTCCACGTTAAACTGTAGGTCCTCCCTTTCATCTCACAATCACCCTACCATAACACATTAGCGTAAGTGTGTATAGCCCGAACGGGTAGTAAGACGCGGGGCTAATAATAATAATAATAGATATAGGTATATCTGTGAAGGAGTTTCTTCTGGCAGAGGAGGAGGGAAAAGATAATAATTTCTGTATGTTCTTGCCTAAGCAATGTATTGGTATATATTATATAATCCTTATTTAACTATGTCGACCTCAGTAGACTAAGGGTTAACTGCTCGCCTCAAGACCCGACGCTTTCGAGTTCAAACCCAGCCAAGGTCAACCGATTTTTCTTGAGCGATAAAATTCCTTATCACAACTTCCTTCGGAGCGGAAGTGAAACCGTCGATCCCATGTCGATTGTGACATGTAAAAGAACCCCTGGAAGGTATGTGAAAACATCTCTCACGACAAAATTGGTAGACTCTTTCACTCTCGCTCATAGAAATGCAGTGTGTAAAGCAAAAGGGAGCCTCCACACTTAGTTAACTCTCCATAGGACATAGGATTCCTACCAGATGGTGCAGGCGGCACTAACCAACCGAAGGGCCGAGTGCATGCCCAAATCTGGATGGAAATAAGTCACATCCAACCAACCTTTGGGTTGTTGACTTAAAAATAAGATTTAACTGCATTAAATGTTAATATTACAGACAACAGGGCCTTGCTAAATTAAGTAGCCTACATATAATCTAGAAAAAAAAATTCAAATTGTAATTTCTCTATGAAGGTTATTTAAACATTTTAATATGGGTCTGAGGTGGGGGTTATTAGTTTAAAAAAATATTACTCTGATATACATTTTAAGCATGTCACGCTTATTTTAGGGTACCTAAATTCGTCGAAGGTTGCGACTCTCTGTTCAACGGCACGCAGTTTGGCATCATTTTCTCTCCAGTAATGAGCATCGTCCTCTATCGCCGCTTGAAGCTCGGACTCTAACGCGGTAAAATCTAAATTTTCATCGTTGACTCCAGCCATTTCCAAGTCTAGTTCATAGTTAATTTAGTCCTGTAAAAATATGTATATATAAGATCAAATGAGCCAACAACTAAATTTAATATTAGTTATATTCATAGTGATTTAGTAAGGAGAATTATAATGATACTAATTAATTATTCAAGGAACACCCAATAAACAATAACAAAAGGATCTGATTATAAGTGAAAAGATATAATTTATATGAAATATAAAAGGAAAAAATTAAAGATAGAAAAATATTTGAGCTAGAGAAAACATATTGAGATTATAATCTTATAATCTCAATATGTTTTCTCTAATTAAAATATAAAATATAAAATTAAAGATAAAAAAATATTTTAATTATAATCTCAATATGTTTTCTCTAGTTCAAATATTTTTCTATCTTTAATTTTTTCCTTATATTTCATATAAATGATATCTTTTCACTTATAATCAGATCCTTTTGTTATTGTTTATTGGATGTTCCTTGAATAATTAATTAGTATAACTAAATTTAAGTCATATCAATAATCTGTGATTTATTTGTCATATATCTCTTTGATCTGTGTATATACAGGATAGGTAGGCTCAGTCTACTTACAAGTTTACATATGCAGAAAATATTTTGTATTTATGTACTGTAGAGCTATTAGCTTAAGTACAGTATTGTACTACTTACAGTACAGTACTACTTGTGTGTGGCAGCCACACTGTATTTCCCCATTTTAATTTATTTTATCATTGTAACTATTTTTGAAATAAACTTAAACGAAAATAAATTCAAGTTTAATCAGTTGGTTCTTATTCAAACAGGCCTACACACTGAAGAACAAAATTAACTTTTATTTGGCTCAACCAGTAATTTTCTATGACAGCACTTTACTCATTGAACTCCCAAGATATTCCATTTTTTTATTTTATGTACAGAATTGCACTATACAGATCTTAAATAGATCAGATGTTAGTTTAATAAAAACTACATAATATATAATCAACACCCAACAGCTAAGAAGTTGTTTTCTGTAGTTAATACACACATACCCCCCCACCTTTTAGTTTAATCAACACATTCAACACCAAGTCTATTTATTATTGAACCAGTAATCTAAGGGGTATTGGGAGGTTAGTTTGGAAGAAATACATCTTCATTAAAGTGTAGATAAAACAAGGGCAACCACATCAATATAGAAATAAGATAGAGAGAACCAAAAATATATTATGTAGAGGAGATGGGTAAAACTGCAGGAATATGTAGAGACAAGGAAAACCCACAGAAATATGCTGAAGAGATGAGAAAAGCACATAGTATGTATGAAAAAACTAGGCTACATGATTGGAAATGATAAAAATGAAAAATGGTGCCATGCCTAAGTTTATACCACCGCCAATCTACTATATTGTGAACTTGAATGTCTTAAAATTATGTAGGCCTACATGCAAGTGATGTATGTGTTAAGAAATACTAAAATTAATATTTTGATGATTTAATTAATAGATGGTTAAAAATATTTGGAAGATGTTAGTATTAAAATATTAAGCTATGAGGCCTAAATTTAATGTTAGTGAACCAATTGGCTTTATGAACAACTATTGATAAGAAATAAACAATTATTTATGTGTCTCCGATTTTGATCAAATTACTAAAATGGGCTACAGTCATAAATAAATCTGATTAATTTATGAGGACATAATCTTTAATTAATTGTATGAACCAAATTTTATTTTTTAAATCTCATGTGTGTAATAAATTGGTCCTACTTATAGTGTGTACTGTATGTACTGTATTATATAATTTATATAAATCAATAGCAATTTTAGGGTAGGAGGCCACTAAATATTACCTTAGTGTAAATTAAACAGGTTTTTTTAGAATGTCTACATTTATTTATTTCAAACAATCCACAGGTTCCATACTAGGGAACGTATCTATAGCAGACAGCTTATCTATGGCTTGGTTGACAGTGACTTGTTGACATTTGAGATTTTGAGGATAATATCTAAGGTTGATGTTGTCTGCTATAGGTCCACGCCAGAGAAAATACTTACCACCACAAGCGCTCCTAACACGTACTTTCAACAAAGTTAGTTTAACTAAAATAAAGGTCCTGGATATGCACTTTAGGGTTGGAACGGTCTAAAGAATGATAAATTTATAAAAAAATAGCTTGGGAAGATTGTGCTCGAGAGAAGTATTATGTTAACAACTTCAATAAAAGCAATTTTAAAACCAATAAGACATCCCAACAGGTTATTAAAAAAGTTAGAGATAGTGGTAACAAAAATATTCATATGATCCACCAGATATTGTAAATATTTTCAATGACTTCTTTATAAACATTGCCCAGTTTTGGCTAAAAATATTAGAAACGTTGGATCTGTACTAAAAATATCTAAGAAAGAAAATAAAGAAAGTTTGAGTGAGTTTAAAAAATGGACATTCCAGATCTGCTCGCTATAATAAACTCCCTCCCCAACAACTGTTCACCAGGGAATGACAATATAACAACTATATTGATAAAACTATTAAAGGAAAGTATAAGTCCTGTATTATTAAAAAATAATTAACTTATCCTTTTTAACTGGAATAGTGCCAGATAAAATGAAAGAATCCTTGGTTGTTCCTATACATAAAAAAAACCATTAAAAATCTTTGTAGTAATTATAGGCCTATTAGTATCATCTCTAATCTTGCAAAAATAATAGAAAAATCTGTCAAAAATACTCTTGGAATATTTTAATAGAAAAAACTATTTTTCTGCTGGACAATATGGTTTCCTGAAAGATTCCAGTACTCAAGCTGCAGCTACTGACCTAATAATAAAAATTCAAAATACTATTGACAAGGGAAACTTGGGAATGGCTTTATTTATTGACCTGACTAAGGCTTTTGATACAGTTGATCACATGATATTTATTGATAAATTGAAGTGTAGTCAAATAGAAAAGTATCCGTTAAATTGGTTCAAAAATTATTTAAGTCATAGATACCAAAGAGTTCTGATAAAAAAAAATTATTTAGTGACTATAAACAAATAGCTTGTGGCGTTCCTCAAGGTTCAATTCTTGGACCCATTCTGTTCTTAGTTTATATAAATGATTTACACAAAATTAACTTGAATGGACACATTCAGCTTTTTGCAGACGACACTTGTTTATATTTTGAGAACATTAATATAAATGCTCTACTAAATAATGTTGAATCCGACGTCCCTATGTTGCTAGACGGGATTGATACCAATAAACTTTCTTTTAATTTAAAAAAAAACTGAGACACTAGAATATGTACTCTCTCACTTATCTGGGCCTAACTATTGACAAGCACCTATTATGGGACAGCCACAAAAATAATATAGCCATAAAAACTTATTCCCATTGCAGGAGCTTTAAGCCGTTGTGCCTATGTATTGACTAATCCAGTGAGAAGAACTCTTTATTTTTCCTTGGTACACTCACATCTTATATATATGATTAATATTTGGGGTTTTGCTAACCAAATCAAGACTTAAAAGACTAACCGCACTCCAAAATAGAATTATTAAATCATTATATCAATTACCTGTCAGAGAATATAGAACTACTGAAATTTATAAATATCTGGATTAAATGCCTCTAGATAAACTGATTATCTACCAACCAGGCATTCTTGCTTACAAAATAATTAAAAATGAACTTAAAGGTACCCACACTTTTGAATTAACCCATTCAGGTCATCATACTAGAGGTTCACTTAAAATATATCATGAATCTTTTAACACTGTAAGCTACGGAACAAATTCAACATTAAATAAAATGACTATAGTAGCCTATATAATGCAATTCCAACAGATATCACTGGTCTACTTGAACTGATTTTTTTTAAACATTATAAAAAATGTGTGTCAGTAAACAATTTTAAACTTAAATACGAAAATTTTGAACACTTATTGACTACCTTTTCTATATTTATCATAAACATAGGTCTTCAATACTATAAAGTTACCTTATGTAAGAATCTCTTATTATTTTATTTCCTGTATATACCTGCATGCACTGTTTTATTTTTGTAATAATGTTTCTGCAACTTTTAACTTTTATTCTTATCTCAATGTATTTTCTTATAAATTATTTGCTACTATTATTTTTTATGCTTATTTTTATTTATTTTGTGTTTATCTTACAGTTATTGATAAAAGTTACTAATAAATATTATCACGTATTTTTCTAAATTATCTTATCAGTAATATTGTACTGATACTGCTGTCTTTCATTGTTTTGTGTATTCATCTAAAAAATTCTTTTGATTTTGTCTAACTTTATTTCATGTTAAAATGTTCATAATGTCTTATTAATCTGTTAAAATTTAAACCTAAGTAAAACTACAAATTCTGTAAAACCATAATCCTAGAAGTGAGCTATTGCTCTTTGGATCATGTAAGTAATTTATTGAATTAATAAAAATAAAAAAATTAGTTAGTGGCCTTAACCTGATAGTTACCAAATTTGAAAATAAAATGTAATACGATCGAATATATTAAGTAGTCATCATTTTATTACAGTTAAAACGTTTTTGAAACACTGTGGATTATAGAGGATACATTTTTCAGTTATCCATTTTTTGTCGCACAAATCCTTAGAAATTGTTGCAAATATGTATCTTGATTAATTTTTACAGTGACCTTATCACGGTGATGTTCGGTTTAGGCCTAGTAAAAAATAATAGCATCTCAGAGAGAACTAAAATAAACCAGAACAAAATATCGAATCATCCCAGAGAAAAATAATATAGACTAGAGCTGAAAACTAAACTACTCCAGAGGGTAAAACCCTAAAGAAAGTCAGCATAGACCAAAATAAAATACCATAGCATTCCGGATAAAACTAACATAGAGTAGAAAAGTGCATTGCAAACCAGACCAGTTCAAAACAGAACACCAGAGTATTGCATTGTATACTAAATAGTTCCATAGAAATAATAAATAAATCATGCCAGAGGGAAAAAATAGTTATACAGTCAACCTGAGTCCCATAAAGATCCAGACTAAGACAGAGCAAAGGCATAGTATAAGAATAACTGTCGGGCCTTTGATTGTAATAGGCGTACAGTATTTATGTGTCCTCTACACTGGCATCACGCAGTTTTACTCACTGCTAGAACAATAGGTAGCTTGACATATTTTGAAAATGTATGGTATTTATTATTTAATTCAACTCGCTTATGTGCATAGATCATTTTATCACTTTGGGCTTGTGCTTATTATCTCTGAGTTTATGTTTTGTCCCTGACATTACCATTACATTATTTGGTTATTTGATCTATGATTTGTTTGTCAACAAATGTCGAAGTACAAAGTAGCAAAAAACGCAAACATATTTGGAAGATACAGTAAAGTATGTTTTTGAATGCCTTTCTTGAATTGTTTACTTTACGATCTAATATGTTATTTTAATGATGTTATTAAATTATATTAGCTTATTGATGTTTAGCAAATATGCTTTTTGAGCCATTAAAAATAGTATGTTTGCATTTTACCAATAGCCCTCAGATCAATTTCCGTTTGAAATGTGCACTGCTTGTATATTTTCATTACTTTTTATATTTTGTGTCTTTATGTTAGCCAATTTCACATATTACTAAGAAAACTGTAGAATTTGGTAAGATAGTAATTAATTAAATAAAATAGGTTTCAATGCCACTCATCTAGTCGAGTTTGTAGGTAATATAATATAAGGGAATGATACACATCTTGAAAGAGATCACGCTAATATATTATGGGTTGAAAGAGCCGGGAATAATGCGTAAGCACCTTATCATGTAATATACTGTATTTCTCTTAAGATACTAAATTATTTAAAATTCTATTATTCTATAATAGTACCTATAGCCTAATCATAAAATAGATACATATATACTTTGATTTCTCCATTATAAACTTAGAAAATATTATTCTACTAGTTTTCTCTCTTAAAACACTAAATAGATAAATTTAAGAACTTGCTATAATTTTTATTTTATTTATGTTTAAAACTACTAAAAAATTTAGAGCTTTTGATGTTGGTCTCGGTGATCTTGGGGTAAAGTGCTCTCCTCAGAACCTGATGTTCGAGGGTTCAAACTGAGTCGGGGTTGAGGGATTTTTCTCGAGCGATATAAAATTCGTAGCACAACTTCCTTCAGAGGGAAAGTAAATCTGTCAGTCCCATGTTGATTGTGGCCTATAAAAGAACCCTGGAAGGTATGTTAAAATACCTTCCCCGGTAAAATTAGAAGACCCTTTAGTTCTCGCTCATAGAAATTCTTGTGTGATGATATAATCAGTCAGTTCAGAAAGTGCCTCTTAAATACCTTCTAATAAATGAATGAATAAATAAATAAATTTACTACTGATCACCACTCTTTGATACCTGCGTCTTAGGTAATTTTCAAACCATGTCAACGCTTACGTTTCGATTTGGAAAAGCTTTAATTTATTAACTAATATTTGTTGATCAACTGTATTGAACGCTTTAGTCAAATCAATAAGAGATCTAAAACACCCCACTGACCTCAATAGAGCTTTAAAGTATTTTATCTCCATCTCTTTAAGTTATTTGTGGGGGTGGTTTTTCCTAAATGGTTTTCCACTCTCCCTCCACGCAAATGCGGGTTCACTTCCTCTAATTCAACCTTCCCAATTCCTAATCCATTAGAATAATTAGTACTTAAAGCGTATAACCCGAACGGGTAGTAAGACGCGGTGCTAAATATTATTATTATTTAAGTTATTTGATCCATTTCAACGTCTAACTCTTTGTTTTCCAGGAAAATGTCTCCTCCACTGGCAAGATTGTTGTGCCTTCACTACCGTTGTTCCTCGTTGAGTCAAGATCAGTCGATACGTTAAATTCTAAACATGGTTCTCAAGCTGACACATCCACATCCAATAATGGATTAGTTTTAAAGGATTTGGCCAAGTCTTCCAAGAAGGTATATATTCTTGTATTGTAGTTTATTTTATTACATTAGTTTAAAAAAAAACCACAAAGTTTGTGTGGCAGCTCAAAATAGAAAAGACATACGGTACATAGATACACGCAAACATGTCACAGACAAAGGCTGTAAAATTAAAGATAGCACTACTTATTTTCAAATTTAAGCTGAATATTATTAGTTTTAAAATTGATATTTTTGTTTGCTTAGGATAATAAAGTATTGTAATCAAATAGGACTGACATAGGCCTAACTATGGTATTAGAAACCCGACAGTTCAGTGTCCCAAGTACAGCATCTATCCCTATCTTGAGTTAGTTTCATCCAGTCCACCTCATTACAATATATCCCTATCGTGAGATAGTTATATTCAGTTAACCTCATTATACCCTGTCCCTCTCTGGAGCTAGTTCTATCCATTCCACCTCGTTGCATCGTATTTCTTTCAGGTCGTTTCTAATGTTATCCTTCCATCTGCATCTAGGTCTTCCCATTGGTCTTACCAGTCATTACTCTGAAGTCTGGACACAATTGTTGATCATTTCATTCAAGCTGCATGTTCTGCCTATTGTAATCTATGAGATTTTATCAACCTAACATTGTCTTGTGATGAGTACAGGGTATGTAACCCATCATTATGTAACCTCCTCCCTTTTTGGACCTTTATCTTCTTAAACACCTTGGTTTCAAACACCCAAAATTTGTTTTTGTTCATTTAAGGTATGAGACCACGTTTCACACACACATAGAACAACCGGTAAAATTATAGTTTTGTATATTCAGAGTTTTACATTCCTTGAAAGCAGGCGAGATGTTAAAACTTACTCACCAAGTCATAGCATGCATTTCCAGGCCATAATTTTTCACCCAATTTCCACTCTAATAATGTTATTGCTAGTTTAAAATTGTTCCTAAATATTTAAATTCGTCAACATCTTTACTTATATCTAACAAATCTAAAGCATCTGCACATTTTAATAGCTGTAATGTACATTAATAAATCTTAGGAACTCCAAAATTTTGCCTTTTTTTTAACAAAAGAAAAGCCAAAATACAAGCGTTATTCAAGAAATTTCCCTTTCATTAAGGACTTTAATTTAATGTTCTATCTAAAATATTTAAACACACGGTTCTTCTTTCTTGGAATTTATATAAATAAATTTAGTCCAATTTGGAACATTTATAAAGTATGAACTGTCCCCGTGACATTGAATCCTTCCGTCTATTTACAGACCTTTATCTGAAGGCTGTTATTGGAAAGGAAGAGTTAACCCTAATATAGTACGTATAATGAAACTAACCTTCGTGGATTGCCACACCGACAGCCGAGTGGAAAGCACCGTCAGTCAGAGTTGAGTCAGGAGCATGGCAGTGATGAGGTGTTGGTTCACGATGGTTCTCGGCGTAAACACCGCCACCACCGGCACAAGTCTCCCCAGTCAACCAGTAAACTAGCACGCAACATGAGGGGCGGTGTCGAACATGAGATATCAGAAGAGATTGCGGCTGACGGGTGAGATTAACTCCTTGGTCTTACTATGAAATTAAGTTAGTAGAGAGAGGGTGACCTGGTGGTCTAGGGGTAAGGTGTCAGACTTCTGTGCTGGTGGTCTAGGGGTAAGGTGTCAGACTTCTGTGCTGGCGGCCGGGGTTCAATCCTCGGTCCCGGCACAGATTTATCTGATTACCAAACCCTTCCTTCACCTCTGACAAGACATCTTGTGAATGTGGGGAATGCCAGGTCTCCACCGTGGTTCGGATTCCACGTTAAACTGTAGGTCCTCCATTTCATCTCACAATCACCCTACCATTACACATTAGCGTAAGTGCGTATAACCCGAACGGGTAGTAAGGCGCGGTGCTAATAATAATAAGATAGTAGAGGGTACTTTCTTACGGTTTTGTAAATTACCAGTAATAATTCAAAGCTCATGTTTGTGAAATAGTCTTCAATTGGTACTTATTGTATTCACAGTAAAACTTGCTTTTATTACATAATTATACAGATATTTTTCATCTCCTAACATACTACTGCGATATTTTATCTATGTGCAAACCATTTACGCATGTGTGGTAATGAAAGCCAAATTACACTTTGTTTTATTTTGGGTACTGAGTATGTCTTCACCAACTTTTTCTTTTAGATGTACTTAGGACTTGTGAGAAATCTCCTTCCAATAAGGGTAAAGCTTTCTAGTGCATACCTACTTTTGTTTACACATTTAGTGATAATGGATAAACCAGTAGTCTTATGTGAAGTCACATAGACAAATTATTTTAGGATCTTTGCACACATTTAGGTACTAGGTAATCATCATAATCATCATCGACTCTTTACAGCTTGTGGTTGGGTCACTTTAGTAAAATGCATCCATCTTCCTCCTTTAATTATTCCCATTACTCTCCTCTCTCTGGCACACTTTATGCTAGCTTCTCTTCCCATCTCTTTATTGACCTCCCTTGCCGTCTTTTTCCAACATACTTCATCTAGCCATCATTCTCCTTGGTAATTCTCTCCTTTTATATCCTCATTACATGACCATACCATCTCAGTCTTGCTTCCTATAATATCTCATGTACGCCAACATCCTCATTACATGTCCATACCATCTCAGTCTTGCTTCCTCTACTATCTCATGTACTCCAACATCCTCATTACATGCCCATACCATCTCAGTCTTGCTTCCACTACTATCTCATGTACGCCAACATCCTCATTACATGTCCATACCATCTCAGTCTTGCTTCCTCTACTATCTCATGTACTCCCTGTACCCCTACTATTTCCCGGATAACTTCATTCCTAATCTTGTTTCTCCTCTTGACAGCCAACATGCTCCTCACAAACTTCATTCCCATGGCCTCCACTCAAAATCCATGTTTCTGCTGCTTTTGTGATTTTAAATGCAATACCAGAGTTTCTGAGTTTTTGGTCCACCACTGGATGGTTTTCTGAAGGATCTTCCAACTTATTAAGAAAAGTTGCCTTTCTCTTTTTTCCACACTTAATAAAAACTTTGTATTGTTTTCTATTCATATATTTATCTTATGATTTCTTTACTAAAACATTTTATTAGTGGGGTCGGTTGGGTAAATATCATTGAAAAGTAATTTCCGTGGAATGTTGAAACTTGTTTCAGACATTTCCATGAAGCTTTGTCATGTGGAATTAGTAAAAAAAAATATAAATTTTCTCACACAAAACATGAATAATCTGGTTATCTATCCGTTTACATGGTTGTCCGTGCGAAAAAAGTGTCTGTTAGGTTTAAAACATTCAAAAAGAAGACCTATCGGGGTGTTACCATGAAGTAAATTCTAAATGGGGGGGGCTATGTATATATCTGTATACCTTTTATACTCTAATATAATAATATTGAATATTTTCACGTTTGATGTTAAAGGTTCAACTCCCCGAGTATTTCACATCACATGACCCAGCACAGCACCACTGAGCCATCTTCGCGACAGCTCCTAGTTTCTCAAACAAGTTTAGACTCAGGTTACCAGCGCAGTAAGTAACTAATAAATAAGAGCTGTGTTAAGTCCACTTTTTTAAATTCGAAGCAAAGCTTGACGCCTCTCTCCCTCTCACCCTTACGTCTCTGTTTACACGTATAGTTCTGTACTATGTTAGTCAAGGTTGAACCTCTCGACAGGCTACGTGCGCTGTTCTTAGTGATTCAGGCGTAGTGATATTCTTGTGACATGCAAGTTTATTTTATTTTGTTGCTTATTTTTTAGTTTAATTTTAGTTTTGTTTAGTATATACTATACAGTATTGTTTGTGAAAGTGATTCAATTTTCCAGTTAATAAATCAATTAGAATCATACACTATGACTGAGAGGTTTAAATCAGGAAAACAGATTTAAAATCTCTAATTCTTTTAAAGAAATTGTGAACAGATTATGTCCAAATATGTTTAATAAAATTTTTGAGTTTGGTTGCAACATTAACAGCGTTTCTTCTCAATTCGTTTTAAGAAACTTATTTAATTCAAATTTTTTCCTGGTCCCTTTGAAGTTTGAATTATCCAGGTTCCACTGTAATTATAACAGAAATAACAGATGTTCTCACTTCATGAGTTCGATACATGTTTTTAAATAAAACAATTGACTTAATTTTAAGCTGTTATATATTTGAAACATGATAGGCTATAAGAAAGAGGGATACAAACTATTATTATTTTTTTATTATTATTTAGCACCGCGTCTTACTACCCGTTTGGGTTATACGCTTTAAGTACTAATTACGCTAATTGATTTGGAATTGGGAAGGTTTAATTAGAGGAAGTGAACCCGAATTTGCGTGGAGGGAGAGTGGAAAACCATTTAGGGAAAACCACCCCCAGTTCACCCGACCGAGATTCAAACCTCGATCTCCCCGTCCTCGGTGGTCGAGCTCAACACTACTAGCGCGTTAGGATACAAACTAATAGTATGTCATGTATAAATTGGCACTAATAAAATCTTTGTTGTGTGTTCTCCTGTCATTCCTTTCTCTTCTTCCACACGTGCAACTACAACATACTAAGAATATGAATCTTTGATTGCGCTAGCTGCTACCGATGAAATGATGCACAGAAAAGATGAACACATCAAGACTCTCCAATCGAAACTGTCTGCGCTCAAGAGGGGCAATGAAGAGCTCGAGAAGGAGCGAGACAGTTTAAGGAACCAATTGGAGACACTCAAGCACCACTACGCCAGCCAGAAACAAATCTCAGAATCCGAGAGCGGAAAGTCTGCGGCATTAGAGGAGCAGAACCGTGGGTTGGTTGAGGATGTGACTATGCTGAAAAACTTGGTTTATCGGCTGAACGTTGCGCTAGAAAAGTACCAGCTGAGGTTCCATAAGAAGGGCCTGGTGGGGGATACCGGGGAAGTGAGGCAATCGTCCGGTGATTTGGAGGTAAATTTACCAACTCTAGTATAGTCTTCAATCCGAAACCTTAGCTCAGTCGATAGCTTGTTTGCCTAGTGTGCAAAGGGTCCCGAGTTCAATTCTCAGCAAGGCCGAAAATTTATCATAGGTTAAATGTGGTTTTACCCTTTTACTTTATGAATAAACGGTCGGAGGGAGGGGGTCTGAATGTTGTGCCTGTCCTAATCTTAAATTAGATTTTAAGGTATATGAAGTTAGGACAGGCTTAGCAACTCAGTAATGGAAAATATTTGGCTTGAATAAAAACTGACCAGGGCCACAGGCTGGAAACAGTTATGGATATAGAATTTAAAAAAAAAGTATAGCCAAGATTTGTATCATTCACCTTTACTTTTTTTAATTATAATATACCTGGACCTAAAGAAACTAGAAATGGGCCCTCAAATTCTTAAGAACATTTGAGGATTCAGTAAAATTTTGGATGCAAGACTCAAATTCTTAAATAAAAAAAACTTTTCAAGTGAAACTTGTTTTAGAGCTTTAATACTGCTTGTTGGTGGTTCAAAACCAATAACTCGAGGCTGAACTTACAAGCAGGCCTGGGGACACCTAACATGCTCCTCACAAACCTCATAACTGAATGTATGAGTGTGATAGTGAATGGATTATAAGAAAGAATGTTAACATTTGATTTATATTTTATATTATTATATTATATTTTAAGGGTGTGCGAAGTCCACTTTTTCAATTCGAAGCGAACTCGAATCGAATATATGAAATTTTCTCGAAGCTGAATCAAAGCTCGAATATATTTTTTTCTAGTTATTTTATTCTTAAAAAAATATATTATGTTTATTTATATTACTTTATGCACTAAAATTACTTGGAAAATGTTTTACAACACAATTTTTTCTAATATTTCGTTTTACTTTGACAAACCAAATTTTCATCACGACATGAAATTCAATTTCTTTAGATTTTTTCATATAAATATTAATTTGAATTGTACAAAAATACTCAGAATGGCTGTAATTGAACATAAATGAAGTAATTTAGCTCTCAAGATTTTTATTGGCAAAGCGTTGAAGCTAGAATTTATTTCAAAGTGAAGTCGAAGCTGATGTTTATTCTAAGTCAAGGCGAAGTTTTGAAGCTTCACACACCCCTATATATTTATATTTCCTCTTACTCTATGTTCATAATTTTTCCAAAATATGAATTCTGATTTGAACTCGAGATTCGAAAGTAAATTGTAAATTTTGATTTGAAAAAATAGTGGTTTCCACCCAAATCTTATGTTTTTAAAACATGTGTGTCTTTAGCAGTTATAAAACTAGAATATTGGGGTTTTCCGTTCAAAAATTATGAGCCTCCGAAGTTGAACCTTGCGAATTTGTGGTCACGCTCTACTACCCTCTCGCATACTTTATTAAACATGTTTCACCCTATTAGAAGGAAGCGGACGCCCTGTGGACAAACCTCAACAGAGCAGCTCTAGTACCGCTCCTGGATGCCTATTCTGAGACCATCAAAGAAAAGGATGATCTCATCCACAACTATGAAGTGGACCTGAACAAGTTTGTGGCCAACTGTAAACAAATAGTGGCTGAAAACGAGAGTCTGCATCAAGAACTGGAAGACCTCAAGAAGAAGGTTTGTGTTGACTCAAGTATTATTTTGCATCAAACACAAGTTTAATCCCTAAAATCTTACATTTATAAAGCCATATATTTCCCACCACCTGTAACAGCTTGTCATAATCTAGCTTAAGACTAGGACAGGCACAACATCCAGTTCCCGATCATTAGTTTATTAATGTGAAAAGGGAAAATCCATATTGTCATCAATGATAAATTTTTGGCCATGCCGAGAATTGAACCTGGGACCCTTAGCTCAGTAGGGAAACACTCTACCGACTGAGCCAAAGTGTTGGACCCCAAAAATTTATTTTAGAGTTGTTTATACCACTCGATTGCAAATTTCAAGATCTATTTGATTCACTATCAAGGCTGTGGTTTTGGTTTCCTCTTTACATAATATTGTATATAATATTACAATATTTTATGTAATAGATTATAATATTGTAACACATAATAACTTTTAGAATGTTAAAACCATTCGATTAAAACAAAACTAAAACATTTATTGCAAAAATCTGATTTTTCACAGAGGTAAAAATGTATAACTTACAATATCTCGAAACTTATATTTTTAAGTTATCTTATTATTATTATTAGCACCGCGTCTTACTACCCGTTCGGGTTATACGCACTTACACTAATGTGTAATGGTAGGGTGATTGTGAGATGAAATGAAGGACCTACAGTTTAACGTGGGATCCGAACCACGGTGGAGGCCTGGCATTCCCCACATTCACAAGATGTCTTGTCAGAGGTGAAGGAAAGGTTTGGAAATCAGATAAATCTGTGCCGGGACTGAGGATTGAACCCCGGCCGCCAGCACAGAAGTCTGACACCTTACCCCTAGACCGCCAGGTCACCTACTAAGTTATCTTACCTTTGAACAATTACACAACCAATTATTATATTCATTGTTCCAAATGACCAAACGGTTTATCAAAATTGATATAACTAATGATTACACAAGGCTTTTTTTTTCTACAAATAAAATTGTTAACTGAACAAACTTATATACAGATATATTTCACGTGTGTGTTCCAGAATGAAACTTTGTTGTCAGATTGGAAGGTTTTGGATCAAGACTCTGCATTGATGCAGGAGCAAAACCAACTATTGACAGGTCAGCTACAACTACAAAAAGACAAGCTGCAGGATCTTACACTGTCCTGTCAGGAAAAGAGTAAGTCACTGTCAAGGACGTGTATTCAGGATTGCCTCTTAGTGTGTGAGCCAGGATTTCAGTGCGTGTCACATTGAGTGGGTTAGATTAATTTAGGTTTCCCCTATCATTATTTTAAGGTCACCCCCCTCCCCCTCTCTTCGAATTACACGCTAATGCCGAATTACCTTTTACGACCTTTCTAACTCTATAAGGAAAACCTCTTTTCGCTTTATGAGGTAATAGTATAATATTTGTAAGAAGGTACAGGTAAGGTGGATAGAAACATATAAAAGGGAGACAAACACAATATGGCCTTTACAATGAAAAGAAGAACACAGTTCACACTTTACACTGCTGCCAATGGACAAGGAGGTAATGGTTGCCTCTTAAAGAAAATTGATCGTCACCGATAGAATGAAACCTGGGTCGGGGGGATTGGTCGGTGACGATCAATTTTCTTTAAGAGGCAACTATTACCTCCTTGTCCATCGGCAGCAGTGTAAAGTGTGAACTGTGTTCTTCTTTTTATTGTAAAAGCCATATTGTGTTCATTCCCTTTTATGTGTTTCTATCCACCTTTCCTATACCTTCTTCCAAATATTATACTTTTACGACCTTTGTGTTTACAGTTGTGTCACTGACATCGGAGTGTGATTCTCTGAAGGAAAGGTACCACCACTGTCGGGGAGAGCTGCTGGCTGCCCAGGGGCAACTTTCTGTTCTCAGAGAGGAGTATGACAGTGTCAGAAAGGATTCTGAAAACAAGGTGCCCTTTTCTGTCCATACGGCTGCCGTCAGTGAGTGTAGGAGGTCAGTTACCGTGGCAAGACATACTATCTTTGTTTGGAGAACGAGTCCTGTAAAAATAGACAAACTGCGGGTCGACAATTTTTACAAAAACACATAAAAACTCTTCACAAATTAAAAACATTTTCTTGGCTCATTGAAACCTTTCTTCAGCACAGTATTGTTGAACACTGACTAAACTATGAAATTAAGTTGGTCTATAAATTTTGTTTCCTGGAGTTTCTTGTTCAAATCCGAGTATGATGCTTCTGTTAGTGCATATAAATAAGAATGTGTTAATGGAACTCTCAACAGAACAAACTGCGGAATCAAACAAATTGGATGTGAATACTTGATAAATATCTAATTCATTTCCTGCTTTTGTAAAAGAGTCAGATAGTCTACACTATTCTATGGTTCTATAGTTTTTCTGTAAGCCTACTTTCTTTTCGTCTTAAATTAATCCACACTTTAGAGTTTAGAGTATTCATAAGAAATAATGAATGCACTTTTTTTTTATGAGAAGCCCATGGCTACTTCAAATTATTCACAGCACCACACAAGAACTAAAAACATTTTAATCAGTTTAGTAAAATGCCCTCTATATTTCTCTTCCTGAAACTATCGCTGTGAATGATGATTAAAAAACATGTTCACTTTCTCCAGATTTTTCTTTTTAATTTATGCCTTTTATGCTTTGAGGTAAATATGAATTCTTATGCTAACTGTTTATATTAGCAAAATATGTACACCTTGTTTAAACATATTGCGCCATTTTGAGTAGCAGCTGGATACCTAACACGGTGTTTATTTGGCAGGTTGTTGGACGAGTTGAAGCTGAAATACGAGACGGAGAGAAGTCAACTGAGCAATCAGGTGATTGCATTGCAGAGAGACAAGCCAGAGCTAGAGGCAAAGTTGGCAGGCTTGGGAGCCGACAAGAAACAGCACCATTCGCAGGTGGCCGCATTGGAGCGCTTGCTCAAGTATGCTATTTTGCACTCTCTCCTCTTTTGATAAGTCACATTTTTTCCTTGTTGTTGTGTGATTACCTATGCACTGAACTTGTGACGGCACAAGTTTAGAAACGCGTGTAATCTCTGGATGAGTTTGTGATGTTTGTTTTGTGTGTTGTCACCAGACGCACTCAACAGCGATGCGAGGATCTACAAAGTCAACTTGTGACAGCGCAGGTGTCGCGGGATGCCTCCAAGCGCCAGCTTCAGAAGGCCATGTCATTCGCAGAGGAGCTGGTCGCAGAGCAGGAAAGGCTGCTTCGGCAACTTCACGCTAAACAAGAGGAGACGGACAGTATGGCGCGACTAGGCACCACCATTGTTTGTCGCATGGGCTCTCTCAAGACCAAACTGAAGGTTCAGACAAACACACGTTACAAAACATTCTTTCAAAATTAATAATACCTAGCACCGCGTCTCACTACACGTTTGGGTTACACGCTTAAGTACTAACTATGCTAATGAGTTAGGAATTGGGAAGGTGGAATATAGAGGAAGTGAACCCGCATTTGTGTGGATAGAGAGTGGAAAACCATTTAAGGGGAAAACACTCAGTGTACCGGAGCAAGATTAGAACCTCAATCTCCCCATCCTCGGCAGTCTAGCTCTGCACGAAATTAGGGCGTTAGCTAACTATGCCACTGAGGCGAGTCTTTCAAAATTGGTTCACCAATTATATAACTAATTAATTCCATTTTATATATATATATATATATGTATGTTTTTTTTAAATTTGAAATCATTCGATTCAAATGAAAAATTAATCAATTTCCCAATTTTATATATATACACAATTAATTTCTCATATTAATCTAATGATTTTGAATTTAAAATCTATGTCTCTATATATATATGATTGGAAAATTAATTAATCTCTCATTTGAATATAATGATTTCGAATTTAAAAGCAAAATTTTGAAATAATATTGAATAGGGTTTATATTTATAGACCTTATTCAATGTATATATATATAAATTTTCACAACACATATGGAAGTATAAATATGTTTTTTGTTCAGAGCGTACAGAAGGGAGCATGGCATGAGTTGGAAGTGATTGAGCGTCGCATTAAACAGCAAGAGAGTGGTCTAGAACACACCAAGGAGGAATACCACCGAGAAGTTGGCAGGTTGCGCAACCTAATCAAACAGAAGGAGGCCATCATTGGGACTCTGCAGCGGGAGAAATGGTGAGCTTTATTCATTCGACCTTATCGACCGATGTTGGCACATTCAGCCAAGGATGATTGGCTTTCTACACTTATCCTTTCCCTAATATATTGCTTTAAGGTAAATTTCTTTTCCCTTTTGAGGTAGAGTAAAGGTGAATAGAAAACAAATAATAGGAAATGAACACAATATTGTTGTTATAATGAAAAGAACACAGTTTACATTTTACATTGCTGCCACTGGAAAAAGAATTATCGGCTGCCTCTTTAAGAAAATCGCTCGTCACCACTCAGTCCCTCGAACTAGGTTTTATTCTATCGAAACTCATCAGGAGTGTGTGTGAAAATGTACAACGCAACTTCCTAAAAGAGGGAAC
>CABFVX010002575.1:0-22284 GCA_902151425.1 Timema shepardi | reverse complement strand
CACAAAAAGGAGAAAAAAGAAATTGGTAAAGAATCTAGGACACTTTCTATCCACTTTCCTATTCCTTCTTCCAAATACTTATAGTAAAATACCTCAAAAAGGGAAATGAGGTTTTCCATAAAGAGATACATTTCTTACATATGCATTATCAATTGAATGTTGTAGATAAGTGTTAGGTGTGGCAAGGAGATAGGTATTGGTGACCTGGCGGTCTAGGGGTAAGGTGTCAGACGTCTATGCTGGCGTCCAGGGTTCTATCCTCGGTCCCGGCACAGATTCATCTGATTACCAGACCCTTCCTTCACCTCTGACAAGACATCTTGTGAATGTGGGGAATGCCAGGCCACCACCGTGGTTCGGATTCCACGTTAAACTGTAGGTCTTCCATTTCATCTCACAATCACCCTACCATTACACATTAGCGTAAGTGCGTACAACCCGAACGGGTAGTAAGACGCTGTGCTAATAATAATAATAATAATAATAATAATAATAATTGAATGTTGTAGATAAGCATTAGGTGTGGCAAGGAGATAGATATGGATTGTTTATATCTCTCTTGATCTTGCATGTGCTGTAACTATATTAAAAACATGTGGTGTTAAAGTGTTTCTATCTGTGTCCCTGCAGCAAGACGCAAGAGGACTTGGAGGTGGTATGGAGAGCTGCGACGTCAGAAGACCTGTGCATCAAAGACCGTCTTAAAAAAGTTAACATCCTTTTGCCAGCAAAAGACTCGCATCTTTACTTGAACAGCACCAGTGAGTCCAAGTAACAACTTGGCTCTTTGGTTGGTACCTAGGAGCTCACGCGAGAACATATACGTGTCAAAATAAATGTCTTGCAGTTTTATTTATCCTAATCAAAATGGTTGGGTCTAACTTAATAGGGATGCTCAAAGCTCATTTTCTTGATTCCAAATAAAGTCGAACCAAATTACCCTCTATGAAATATCCCCGAAACTTGATCAAAGTTTGAATATACTTTTTGATCTTTTATGTTGAGGAAAACAAAATTATATGTTGGAAATATTTATAAAGATTTAGGCAAAAAACATTTTATTGAATAGAATATTTAAAATATAATATCAGATTCCATTGTTGTAGATTTTTATCGGGTGAACATTAATGTGTATTTTGGCTTTGCATTTTTTTTTACTAGTGAAGCTTTTTAGTCATTGAAGTTAAAATCAATTAAAGGGATGCCAAAGCTGACAAATTTTAAAAGTAAAGTTTAAGTGTTGTACACCCTGGAAGCTTTCAATCCTCATCTCATGTTACCATATGCGCATGTTAAACGTCATGTCAACTAAACATGATAGAATGTTATTTTAGTCATATTTAAATCTTAACTATCCCATTCTGTTAATATATATTTTTTTAAATACACTCTATCGGCTTTGTTTGTGAAACCTACGTTAGTGACTTTGTTGTGTTGTTACACATTTAAACACTAATGGGGAATGCAAGTTAACTTTATCAAGAAGGAATTTTCTTTAATCATCAATTGTTACATGCCCATTAAAATGCTTTATATTATTTAACTAATGTAATATGTGTTCCTTATTTTTGTGATATTTATTTTTAGTAGTAAATATTTTTACAATTAAAACTTTTACTTTTCTCTTTAATTTAAGAAAACCTTTGCACATTATTTTTACTCTTGATATTGTGGGGGTATGTGATATTTATTTTATGTACGTTTAATGCGGTCTAGTGGTCAGAGTGTCTGGCTTTAGATACAGAGGTTCCTTATTTGATCCTCGTGAGGGCAAATGAGGAGCTACTTTGAATAAATAGGTCACAGCCCCGGTTCAGAAAACTGAGATTAACGGCCAGAGGGCTCACTGCACTGACCACATAACACCCTTTCTTCACAAGTGTTGGAACTATCATCGCAAACAGTGGCAGCTTCTCGGTATAGTTAGCTTGCGAGCACACACCGGGGAGGTTTTCTGTTTTTTGAAAGGAAATATAGGAACATACACAACAGGGGTTTCCATCACTTAAACCACGGCGGCTATAGCTCGATTAAGCTCGCTATGCAGAAAATTAGGCACAACACATTAAATAAGGACTAGAGTTAGGGTAGCAAGCGGCAAGGTATTGAGCACAGAAACTAGGGTCAAGAGCTTTAAATGGTCGGAGGAGAACTTGTGTAGCACTTAATAGTACACTTTTATTTTTATTTTGCCACTGTACTAATCCAATCTGTTTGTGTTACCGACAAATGGTTTCAGGAGTACTGTGCAGTCGGCCTAGAAAAATCGGCTCAAAAATTTAGAAAGGATCATTGTGGACACTTAAAAGTGTAAGATAATGTGAGCATAGCACCTAGTAAATACAGCTGCGAAGTTGTGTAACTCTACTGGGGGGGACAGATTGCAACTGAATGGCTACTACTCAAGACATTTACTAAACCAGAGGAATACTTATGGGTGCTATAACAGAGTAGATAGATAGCTTACGAATCATTTAACGAAGATGTATTAAGAGGCATTACACGATTGATTTTTTTTTTTTTGTATCATAAGACATTATAGTATAAACACACTACACTAATTTAAAGTAAGTGAAATAGTGGAGGCAGCCAACCTTAGAGGATAGGAACAGACACATTTCTCCCTTCATTTCCTGTTACACTTTTCCCACTTCCGACTTCTTCGCACTTTCACAGTTATATATTGTTTGGAACTTTCGAAAGTAATTTGTTTTCTTATAATGAGACGCATGAAGGTATATGAAATTACATGCTTGAAGAATTTGAAAAAAATAACTTAGCAATTGATTTTTTGTTAGCTCTAGGTCAGTTGCTTAATATGAACTTTGTGCCGCTATCTTTCTCTATCTGTTCTCACATCTTCCTTGGCCGTTCATTGGAATTTATAGCGCTAAGGGTGGCATTCTTCTCTCAACTTGCCTTACGAACACATGTACCAATATTAGTTTTTAAACTTTGAAATCGTCTGTTTGAAATAATTGTCAGGAGCTCTGATATTTAAGCTCATTGTTGAGGTACTAAACTGGAAAACTGATTGTTTCCTTTGGTTCTAAGTAGTAAATCACGTGAGTTTGGTTTGAAAGACATTATAAAAGTAAAACTTGTAATTTTGAGAAGGGAATACTTTCAGTATAATGAATTGATTTCATAGTTCTTACTTAATTTAAGGACATGTAAAATTAAATTTAAAACCGAATCCGTCCAAACACACAAATTTCTACTCGTGATAGACTAGTGAGATTTGATGGCCTTTTAATGTAGTAATGTATCGAGTATTCAAGTGTAATCTAAAGCTATGCTCATACTTGCAGCGATCTGGTCATCGCAACAAGAAAACTAGCATATAAAGGCTTGTTTTATATGTAGGTGCCATACTAGGCAACAACGACCTGGCCGCTAACATGAACGACTTCAGGTCTCTCGTGTAAATAACATTTCCGCTGTTCCTGGGACCAGGTCACGAGTATGGCCGTGGCATTAGAATAAATAGAGCTACAGTAGACCCACGGCTTCTTTGGTGCTGACTGACAGCTCACAGCTCACTTCTGACAGTCATCATTTAGGTATATAGCTAAATTTTGACTGTCAGACGTGACAGCTGCTAAACACATGTTTTTGCAGATCATGTGGTTCGGCGTAGGGATACATAATTTGGTCTGGTAACTTTTCAAAGCCATCAGCTCTCAGTCAGCACCAAAGAAGTCATGGGGCTACTGTATATTAATATATTATTGAAAAGATTGATCAATATAATATTTAAGTGTTAAGTAGCTGTTATTATACAGAAAATACAAATGTTAGAAATAAACAATATAATGGGTGTTAAAATATTGTTATTTTAATTACAAATATGAAATGCTATGAAACTTTCAAATCAAAAATGGATTTGAGTGTGAAACCTGTATTGGGGATCATGCAGTTTAAGGCATTAGGTCTACAATATAATTCATTCCTGTGAAAAGAAGATGCACTTATTATTCTTTAATTAGCTATCCCAACTCTTCATATTAAGCTGTTAATAAAAAAATAACATTTTGTGTCTATTAAAAACCTTAAAATCTCGGCCGTAAAATTCACCTTCATTCTTTCTTAATCCCTTAAAGTTGCTAATAGCTTTATGTCAACAATAGACACAAAAACAAGTATAGATCTTATTGTTTAAGTTTAAAATATGAATAGTTTGGAAGTTGATATTCTAAGCTATTTGAATAGTCACTCCCTTTAGAGTAGAGAAAATATAAAGTAAATCTTTCATTTCCCTCAGTTCATCAGATTCATTAAATTCTTTACACTTACCGGAACAAGAGAAAATTTTTAAATTTGAGTGCATATGATATTTTGTTCTGAAAAATTGGATTTGGTGAGTGAACAATAGACCAAGAGTTGTGTCTTCTTAAAATAATAATTTTCAAATGTTCTATGTTGATCACCCCAACCCTCCAAAGAAATTATAAATTTGGTTTCTCAGATTTTGTGTAGGTATGTATTTATTGTTATTATCCAAACAAATCTTCTTAAGTTTTCTTACAGTTTTCATAATAATTTATTATTAAGGTGGTAATACACATAAATATTTATTTTATAAAATATATTATGATAAAACGATTGACACCATTTTTGATCATTATGTAATATTACAACATTATAGGTCCTTACTATAAGTTTTGAGCTCTCAAGGTAAGGGATCATGAGTTGAAAATACTAATTGATTATATTTTCCTGTGTTTGTCCTTTATGTTATACCTTTTACATGTTCCTATCTATGTGTCCTATCATTCTTTACCATTTTCCTTTTTCTCCTCTTTTGGGTTTTTTGGTTTTCTCTTTTAGGAAGTTGCGTTGCGCGTTTCACACTCCTCCCTGATGAGTTCCGATAGACTGAAACCTAGGTCGGGGGATTGGCCGGTGACGATCAATTTTCTTTAAGAGACATCCATTACCTCTTTGTCCATTGGCAGCAGTGTTAAGTGTGAACTGTGTTCTTCTTTTTATTGTAATGGCCATATTGTGGTTGTCCCCCTTTTATATGTTTCTATCCACCTTTCCTATACCTTCTTCCAAATATAATTTATTATATTATGTAATATTAGATCAAATTTTCATACACTATATTTGTTTATGAATACAAAAATGTATGACAACCATGCTACAACAAACAAATTTGCGACTTTAGTTCAGTTATTATTTCATCGTGTTCGTTGTTGTGGGGAGGGGAAAGAAATAAGGGGGCATAATTCCTGCATTCAGGGCTCTCTGTAACCATAGATTTATTTTGGAGAAAGGGGTGGGGTCCTCCCTACCTGTTGGGGCTCAACCTGATGGTAAAGTCCCAACAGGAAATGCAAGTATTTATTTATATCATTTTATAACTTTTTTTTTAACTCTGCTTAGTACAATCAATTTAAATTAATTTTACAATATTTCATAGCATTGACACCTCTATGTTAATAATCACGGGAAATTTATAAATTGTATAAAAAATTAATGGTTATTCCAGTGAAAAAAGGTTATAAAAAAAGAAACACATAATGTAAGAATGACGGAGGCATTTGCTTACTTTGCTTACAGCAGGGCTGCGGGGGTTGTCAAAACATAACCCGTGTGGGAAAAACGCTTCAAACTGAAACATGTCTTGGTCAAAGTTATACGAATGGTTGTACCAACAAAACAAATCTTATTGCTAACACCAACAGTGTCTTTTTTTTTTGTAAATGTTTAAGGACTAAGCAAAGTGCAGTTTTAAAAATAGTTCCATGAAAAGCAAGATAGCCCGGGGAGAAGACTTGGTTTCTAATATGACCTTGAAACTATAAAACTACTCTCGGTCCGGTGGTTCTGTGAAGCAACAACCTTGACACATTATTGTGTCACATAAATCTTGTATGTGATGTGCCTTTGTTTGGAAATCTGTACACATCATTATTTTTTTTATCTTTTTTTGTATTGTAATCAACATTATTTACAACCTTGTATTGTGTTCATGAGCATGCAAGTTGCGTTAATATGACCACGGAATCTTTATTTAGTGTTTAATTTGAGGGGTACAGTATTTATTTGGTATGTCTAGTGCCAGCACCTTATACTAATTAACTTTGGAACATAATAAGAGCCGCTTCGACGGCCGCATGGTCTAACGCGCTACTACTCTCGCTTTAGGACCAAAATGTATTAAATTGTCAAAGTGGGTGTCTTAGACAATATTAATGTCATTAACTAAAAGTAAAAACATTGATAGTGACACCTTCAGGAGGGGGCGGGGGGGATTCAATAAATAATGAAAACTTTGACTGAAATGAGACAGAAACTGTAGTGAAGTAAACACAAAGACTGACAGAAATTCGACTGGCCGAGTCGAGACAAGTCTTGAATTGACAGCCTACGTATGTGCAGGTTGTTTCTGATGAGGGTGTCAGCTGAAATACGAAAGGGGCAGGATCAACGCCCTCCTCCCCCTCTGAAAATGTGTTTCAATTTTTTTTTTAACAATTACAATTAATTAAAAACCAATCATTGTTTTATTTTACAAGATTTTCCTTTGAAAAACAAACATAATAAATTACAATGCCAACCGTCGGCCAGACTAGAAACAGAATCTCAAGGCTAAATTAACCACTACCCTTAAAATATCCATCAACATGATTTCTAAAAAAAGATAAGTACTTCATTTTTTTTTCTAGGGGTGGACGCTACTGGACTCTCTTTGGTGTGAAATTAGCCTAAAGCTACATGCTAGTGTAGCAAACTCTGAGAGTCAATTTTCAAATAATTTGGTCAAATTGAAGCTCACTTGTATTCTTGCAAAACCTGTCATTAAGAATATTTTGTAAAGCTTTGCTTTGTATGATATTTTAACTAACTACTAGATATGTTATATTTCAAAAATAATATATATTTTTAACATCGCGTCTTGCTACCCATTAGAGAGTTATATGCTAATGGTTTTAGGGACTAGAGAGGTTATATTTATTCATAGGAAATGTACCCGCCTTTGTTTAGAGGGAGAATGGGAAACCATTTTGGAAAAACCAGCCTCATTATACCCAACCAATATGCGAACCTCGATCTCCCAGTCATCGCTAGTCTAGTCTACTGTGAGAGTAGCGCGTTAGACCATGCGACCACCGAGACGGGTTTTTTATAATCTTGATTTCATTTTCCTACAGCTGCGTATAAGTTGAACAAGTACTAAGATTTGGTGGAGAAAAAAAAAATTCCTGCAGTTCTCTTTAGGTATAACAATAGCTTTAATTGCGTAACACAACATTAAATCTACTTTTTAATATTGTGTCATAAAGCAGATAATCATCAAGTGCTAATTTTAAGAATGTCCTCAACAATACATCATTGTTCCATTATGGTTATTTCCAGCTGTGACGTAATTCTTGACTGCTTTAACAAGAATTTACCTGTCACATACGCTTGGAAAGTCTCTGTTTCTTTTTTTTTTTAATTTTAATAATTAGACCAAATGTAGGCAAAATTAACTAAAGCAATAAATAGTTTTAATACTGCAACTTTTGTCATTGAAACATTAACTATTGCTTTTCTAGATTTAAATTGGTATTTCGATGGAAATTAGAAAGTTTATAATGTTGTTAAATGGGGATCAGCACGCAAGTAGTAAATATTATAAGTGTTTGTAATGTTGACATAATTTATAAAATAATATTGTTATATTAATATAGTAAATAAAGTTATCAAATGAAATTTGGTGTCCTGATGACATATTTGTTGGGGTTTTTTTCCTCAGGGGAAAGCATGTTTTTTTNTTATAAGTGTTTGTAATGTTGACATAATTTATAAAATAATATTGTTATATTAATATAGTAAATAAAGTTATCAAATGAAATTTGGTGTCCTGATGACATATTTGTTGGGGTTTTTTTCCTCAGGGGAAAGCATGTTTTTTTTTTTTAAATTAGCAGTTCATATGTAAAACAGTTAGGTAATAGGGTTTTGAGCACCGACGGGCGCGCAGACCAAATGTTATAATCTTCTAATCTTGTTTGCAAGGAGACATGGACTGGGACACCAGGAAATATCTTGGTGGGTTCAGTTTGATTTGGGCTGCTGCAACTATTTTAGATTAAAATGAATGTATCCATTCAATTCTAGATTAATTCTTTTATTACATTTTAAACAAAAGTTCCATTTAGAAACTCTTTAAGAGCGGCCAGAATACATAATTTGTGAAGACATAAGATGGCATTAAATGTAAAACCAACCATTTCTTAAGTCAAATGTAAAAGCATTTGTTTAGTGCAGTGTTGTCCAACTGGTAGCCCGCGGGTCCAATGCGGCCCCGCGCTCACTGAAAATGTGGCCCTCACAGTTTCCTTGAGGAAAATTAGGGGGAAACCCTTGATGGAAGATGTGAAATAGCTAATGATTAAAATGAAAATATTTATTCACATAGTGCATGATTTAATTTTATTATGCATTTATTTGATTAATAAAAATATTATAAATAGCTGATACATTTATAATACTAAGCTGTTTTGTGAAAGTGTGCATGCGTGCATATTTCATAATATATTTATGGGAGATTAATAAACTTTTTTTTAACAGTAAAATTTGAAAGATTCTACAAACCAAAAATACAATTTATATATAAACTAGTATTGAAAGTAATTGTTTATTAAGTGTTGTTTGTAGGCCTATATTAAGTTGATGGGATTACTAAATAATATCTTCGGCCCGCAGTGCAAACTCTTGGTCAGATTTGGCTCTTGGGCTGGAAAAGTTTGACCGCCCTGGTTTAGTGAATCACTGACTGTAGCTAGTGGGGGATCTTTTGATAAACTTAAATAATTCCAAAATATACTCTGTTACACTTCTGTTGCGACAGTAGCCCCACGACTTCTTTGGTGCTGACGGACAGCTCACAGCTAAGAGCTGATGGCTTTGAAAAGTTATCAGACCAAATTATGTATCCCTACGCCAAACCATATAAGCTGAAAAAACATGTGTTTAGCAGCTGTCACCTCTGACAGTAAAAATTTAGGTATATACCTAAAGTTGACTGTCATATGTTCACACCCCAGGTTTGGAATACCAGTTGTCTTACAGCACACTTGCTATCACACGGCTATATGATGTGCCTAGCCCACGGTAAGATTTACTTATTCTTTATTTTTTAGATATATAATTGTTGAAATTATTAAATTTCAATGTCTGTGTACGATTTATTTAATTAATTACACTTCTAATATTTTAAATTCAACATTAGAGTGACATAGCTCTTACTCGTTTAACCAACTGACGCGGAGAGCCAGAGCGTGCTAGCTATACGCAGAAGCTGCTCCAGCCCCTTATATATGACCTACCCCTTGCTTCTTGGACTCCTTGTCCTTAGTGTTAAAACTAACCGATAAGAAAGCACTTAGCATTCTGATGTTGTGAAGGCTAGCTTCTCATTGGTTGTACTAACGCTGTTGGACCGAAAAGGTGGCCAACTAATCATCACACTTTTAAATATAACGGAAGAAGTTTTTAAACAAAGGAAAGTTTAATACATAATATATTAGGATCTACTTCTGAAACTGCCTTATGTGCTTGAAACTCAGTAAAATAAATAATAATTAATGAAAGTGGTAATAATAAAGATATAGCTTGAATATAGAATCTTGTACTGAAATTAAATCATTAAATTTTGCCTGGTCATCCATAGATGAAGTATTAAAATTAAAATTTACATACAGCTCTTCAAAGAAAAATATACTTCATCCATGACTTTTCAAATAAATGAAAGGGGCCCAAAATAATATCATCACAACTCACAACTATTGTTTACCAATTATTTAGAAGCATTTTAGCTCTTGTTTGTAGAAAGTAGAAACTTATGTTTTAAGTGGTCAGAAGGGAGGCTTCAAATCACATCTTACTTCTCATTCAAGCTCTGTACACATTTAATTACATTGATGGGTTAGGAACGAGGAAGGCATAATTTATAGTAAATGTGCTGCACATTTATGTACAAGGAAAGTGAAAAACTTAAGGTGCGGCAGAAGGGAGCGTGAGTAACTTTACAGTTTTTATAGCATTAACTTTTTTTTTTGCCAAAATAAATTAAATACTTCTCCAGTAGCAACATATAGTTTAGTTTTCTGCACATATTGATATCAACAGATCTTGAATATCTGTCAATGGTGTCCTGGAATGTTGTCAAAACTTTATCTCTTTATTTAAAAAGTTTTGACAAAATTCCAGGACACCCTTTGACATATATTCAAGATCTGTTGATATTATCATGGGCATAAAACTAAACTCTATGTTACTACTGCCAAAACATTTGATTTATTTAAGCAAAAAAAATTAAATTCTATAAAAAACTGTAAAAATACTCGCGCTCCCTTCAGCTGCACCTTCATTAGATCAGGTTGTGTTTCTAAACTTGACCTCAACGTCACCGGTAAATCAAACTTGAAGATCTTGGCATTATGTCCACATGAACACCTATTTGGGCAATTATTTGTTTTTTATGATATGATTACATTAAAAAGTGTTTTGTTTGGTTTTTTTCATTACTATAATACCTTTCCAGGATATCCGCATTTAACCACACCACTGTGCCAGGAATAGGTAAAATAGACTCGGCATTTTCTGTCCGAGATTTCAATCCTGTTACCATGGAATAGATTGCCTTAGCCCACATATCCACCGATGTGGATTATATGTTCACTTAATGGTTGAACTCTTGGTTTTTGAGAAGCAAAGCATGTTCATGTTTACTCTGACCTAAGAGACGTAATATTATATTACTCTACGTGTAAATTAATGTTTCACTTTGCATATTAAATCTTAGTATGAAGCGTCCCCTACGGGCCTGACACTTTGGGTGTGGTGCGGGAATACCTTCCATTTATAATTTCCTATCGTCGCCAAGAAAACTGGATCAAAACCGTGACAAGTGATATTTATGATTAGTGAAGAGAAATAATTGACATTAAAATTACCCGCTTCGGTGTCTGCATGGTTCAACGCGCTACTTTTGCAGTAGACTAGACTGCCAATGACTGGTAGATTGAGTTTCTAATCTCGGTCAGGTGTAATGAAGGTGGGTTTTTTTCCTCAAAATGGTTTTACACCCCCGCTCCATGCAAATGCGAGTACATTTAATCTAAAAAAATTAATACACCTTCCTCATCCCTAATATCAATAGTGTATTTAGTATTTAAGCTTATAACCCAAACAGGTAGTAATACGCGGTGCTAAAAAAAATTACAAATCACTGAAAATTTAACACAATCATTATGTTGTTATACGTATATCAAATGGCATAAATAAAAAACATAGGAAAATAACAACCGGGCAGGGATTTTAACCCTGACCTTCCAGCTTGATGTGTTGGAAGTCCAGGGTTCAATTCCCTGTTCAGGTGTTATTTTTCTATATTTACAAGATCGCTTCATCAAAATGTTATCTGAAAAGACATGTTTGCTTAAACTCGCAAATTGTTTGGAAATAAATATGAATTAACACCTATAAAAGAGATTTTTAAAACAAAAATAATTTTGCAAGGCTCTGTTCATTTTTCATCATTTTGTATAATACTAATCAGAAAAATATAATTTTTGAGCTTGTATTCTGAGCAGTGGTTGATATTTCCAGTATTTTTCTTGCCATCAACAAGGTTTTCAGCTAGAATGTATGTACATTTTCTTTAAACTGTACCTGCCCTATTCCTATCATTACCCCCCTTACCCCCAGTATAAATATGGATATTAAGACGAAGAGTGCACAAAAAACAACTGTCAGCATTTGTGGTGAAACCCATTATAACTGTAATATTCCACATGCGATCATTTAGTTTTTTTTTCAAAACCAATTCTTCGGACAGTTTTAAGGGGGTCACTTCCTCTTCATGTAATAAATATTCGGGGACAGGTTTTTCTGATCCTTAAAATGTAGATGTAGCAACACTAATCAAGGATGTAGTTCTTGTTGCTAGCGTTCTTCCTTGACAGGAAATATATATCTTTCAACCGAATAACGCCATTCTGAGATGTAGCTTCAGGCTCGATAGGATGTTTAATAACCTAACCTAACCTAACAGGTTTACTATCTGAGTTAGGCATCACCCGAGACAAAATAGAAGTGGATTTTTATTGCACTCCAAATTTACAGTAATATGTGGTTAGAACCTGCTTCAGTGATCGCAAGGTCTAAGGCAGCACTATCAAAATATATGACGACAGATAACAGAATGATTTGGGGCTCGAATCTCATTCGGGTGTTCTAAGGCTTTTTTCTTAAATGTTTTTACACTCTCCCTCCATGTGAATGCGGGTACACCTCCTTTTAATCCAACCTGCTTCATACCTAACACCTAATTAGTAAATATGCATATAACCTGAGCCGTTAGTAAGACACGGTGCGCTAAAAGGAAAAAAAAAGTTTTCAAAGTTTGAACATTTCATAAATCTTCATTTGAAAAACACATTAGTTTACTATATAGTCACATTGTTTAAGCGTTAATAAAAAATTTTTAGCATGATATCCAAGGCCTCCATAAAAAAAGTTTCCTTTTTTTTCACCCTCCTTAATTTAATTCAAAATGTTGTGCAGATTTTGCACATTTGATGGCAGTTAAAAGATAGATTGAAATGAAAACTAAACTGCAAAATTTATTTTCAAAGGTAGGTGACCTGGCGGTCTAGGGGTAAGGTGTCGGACTTCTATGCTGGCGGCCGGGGTTCAATCCTCGGTCCCGGCACAGATTTATTTGATTACCAAACCCCTCCTTCACCTCTGACAAGACATCTTGTGAATGTGAGGAATGCCAGGCCTCCACCGTGGTTCGGATTCCACGTTAAACTGTAGGTCCTCCATTTCATCTCACAATCACCCTACACATTAGCGTAAGTGCGTATAACCCGAACGGGTAGTAAGACGCGGTGCTAATAATAATAATAATAATATTTTCAAAGTATAAATTTTTTTTCTAAATCTGAGCTGAAGATCTTACACAATAGTTACATTTTTACAAAGCACATTTCAATTTTTTCAGATTAGTGACATTCCATTGTGTTTATATATTATTTAAATGAATCAAAATTTGTAGACAACCTTAACAAATTCTTCTCTCTTTTTTTTTATTATTATTATTTTCATGATGTCATTATTATTTTTAGAGGTTTTGTTATGTCGCGTTGCATTGTATACTCAATTTATTCACCTGTGTTTGTGTTGGTAGCATGTGTGTGTGTGTGTGTGTATGTGTGATGACCTCATTCATCACAGGTGTAACACACATCTCTGCATGCATGATATTTCCAGTTCGTAGACTAAACTATTTTTATTACCTTTTCCCTTCTCTTTTGTTTAAACATATTAACATATATCATGCTTCGTTGGCCGCGTGGTCTAACGCGCTACTCTCGTGTTGGACTAGACTGCCGATGACAGGGAGATCGAGGTTCGAATCTTGGTCGGGTGTGCTGAGGGTGGTTTTGCCGAAATTGTTTTCCACTCTCTCTCTCTCTCTCCATGCAAATGCGGGTACACTCCTTCTAAATATAACCTTCTTAATCCCTATACATTATTAGCGTAATTAGTATATAAGTGTATAACCTGAACAGGTAGTAAGATGCAGTGCTAAAAAAAAAAGTAATCTAAAACCAATTATTTTTTTACCAATTTTACACAATGTAAGCAAACTGAATGTTAGTGCAGTGCTTTTAATTTTGATACTTTTTTTTTGTTCCTCTATAATCAACAATTTTTATCAATAATTTTTGTCAAAAATCTTAACATTTTTGCTTAAATATTGAGTAATGTTTTCAAAAACGAATCGGAGTGATACGGTATAGTCAAAAAAAAATTCAAATCGATATCACTTCACTTCTTTTTAAAAGGACTAAGAATAGTTTGGGAAAAAAAACCAGTAATTTAGGCCAACTGGTTAAGGATTTGCACTTTAAAATTTATATTTGTCACTAAACGACACAGTAAAACTTGGTAAGCTTATAACCCGAATGGGTATTATTATTATTAGCACCGCGTCTTACTACCCATTCGGGTAGTACGCACTTACGCTAATGTGTAATGGTAGGGTGATTGTGAGATGAAATGGAGGACCTACAGTTTAACGTGGAATCCGAACCACGGTGGAGGCCTGGCATTCCCCACATTCACAAGATGTCTTGTCAGAGGTGAAGGAAGGGTTTGGTAATCAGATAAATCTGTGCCGGGACCGAGGATTGAACCCCGGCCGCCAGCATAGAAATCTGACACCGTACCCCTAGACCGCCAGTTCACCAATGGGTAGTAAGAAGCAGTGCAAAAATAAAAATGTTTTTAACTCTCTAAACTAAGTCACTAAGTACTTACTGAACTACAACATGAATTTAATTGTTAAAGGGTAAGAGGTGTACTTCGTACTGTCACCTGAATCAATTCATAAATTATTGTTGAGCAGAAACATAACTAGATTGTTGGAGATTGTTGTTTAGAATTAGAATGAAGTTTTATATTGGTACTTAAACTGGTTACTAGTTTTAATACCGTTTACAAAACAATTTAAAAAATAAAATATATTATTATTGTTAAAAGAATTGAAAATTTGATTGTTGCTAATATTTCTAATAAATCTGGTGTCCAGGTCACGTGTCCTGGCTGCCTCGCCCTAATTATGCTACTGCTGTGTGTCGCCCTCTCACTATTATTAACATTTAGAAGTGGAGAAGAATCCATAATAATAAAATTAAGAGTTTATTTGTCTTGTCATGAGCTTTGCGCGATATTTATCGCACGCTAAAAGTCTGAAATTTAAAATTTATTAGCCCCTTTGAACAAACATGTGCACCTAAAAGATGGAATTTTAAAATTATTTTAAAATAGAGACAGCCAGCATACAATGTTAGGGGGCCTTGGTTTGAGCTATTACCAAGATAGTAACATTTCTGGCATTATATTTGGGTGTTTGGAAATAAATGTTATCTTCTAGACCGAGCCAGTTTGTAAGTCGTGTGCTGATATAGCTGTACCGGTATTGAAAGAGTCTATTCACCAATAATGTAAATTGTAAATTAATGTACCAGAGTCGCCATTATATTTTATATATTTTTTTATTGCTCGGGTCGTGTGATCTATTTTTATATAAGTAAATCCCAGCCCTTTCCTCAACCTGCTGGGTTTTTTTCTTCAAAAAATAGATATTTTGGGGCTTATTTTGATTGTTTGTTTTCCAATGAACCTCCATATCGACTCTTGGTACTATCTAGAGTTAACACAATCTTTCTAAACTTGTATTGTTGAACAATATATCCATAGCGATATAAAGTTGTAGGGCTTATCTGGCAATTATATCCAACAATGTGGTCAGAGATGCCTGAATTTTAATTGTTTGTTTTCCATTTAACCACTATATCGACTCTTGGAGGGGTTAAGAAAGGGTAAGGAATAAACAGGAAACCGACTTCCTCAACAATAGAAAATGTATACTAACGGATGAGCTTATTACTGATATATTTAAATTCTGGCTACATTTATTATGTTTATTGCCTTGGCAGCTAGATTAAGTAAGTTTGTAAATCGTGTATTGTTAATACCAATGAGTTTAGAAATTTTAAATATGTATAACAATTTGCAATAGATAAATATGTATCAAACCTCTTTCTAAAATAACAACACACGGAATAAATAAAATACCCAATTCATTCAAAAATGGATAAATAAGGTTTGTACACCCGCTTCAGTGGTCGAGCGGTTTAACGCGTCAATCTCGTGTTAGTCTAGACTGCTGAAGATGGAAATCAAGATTCTATTACAATCGGGTGCAGTGAGGGTGGTTTCCCCCCGCACCCCCCCCCCCGATTGATTTTCCACTTTCACTCTATGAAAATGTGGGTGCACTTCCTTTGAATGTAACCTTCTTGTTGTCTAACATATTACAGTAATTAGTACATAAGCGTATAACCCGAACGGATAGTAATACGCGGTGCTCAAAAAAAAACTTTTTAAAAAAAAGAGTCTTACCTCTTAGAAACCCGCCTCGGTGGCGTAGTTAGCTAACGCGCTAGTCGTGTTGAGCTAGACTGCCAAGGACGGGGAGATCGAGGTTCGGCTCTCAGTCGGGTGAACTGGGGGTGGTTTTTCTTAAATGGTTTTCCACTCTCCCTCCATGCAAATACGGGTTCACTTCCTTTAAATTCAACCTTCCCAATTCCTAATCCATTAGCGTAATTAGTTCTTAAGCGTATAAACCGAACGGGTAGTAAGACGCGGTTCTAAATAATAATAATAATAATAATAATAATAATAAAATACCTCTTCGAAGTTGGTCGCGACGTCTCCTCTCCTAATCCCGCCACTGTATCCCCCCTACCCTCTCCAGAAAATCGTTAAGATAGCGAGCATCCCTGCTATTCATCGAATGGCGCCTGTTGGCTATAACGTCCCATACTACTTCAATGAAACTGCTCCCCTATGGTCTGCCCCAGTTGTCGGGATCAATAACTAGAATAGGTACTACATCCGAGGGAGAGGGTGGTGAGGCTCTCTCTCTCTCTATGGGCTATGTCAGTCACCATTACAAGGTCATAAGTCTAGGTATAGTCTGGTTACCACAACACTATTATTATCAGCACCGCGTCTTACTACCCGTTCGGGATACACGCACTCAAGCTAACGTGTAATGGTAGGGTGACTGTGATATGGAATGGAGGACCTACAGTTTAACGTGGGATCCGAACCACGGTGGGAGGTCTGTCGTTCCACACGTTCACAAGTTGTGATTACTACACGTCTTGTCAGAGGTGAAGGAAAGGTTTGGCAATAAGATAAATCTGTGCCCTGGACCGAGGATTGAGCCCTGGACCCCCAGCACAGAAGTCTGACGTCTTACCCTTAGACCACCAGGTCACCGTTACCACAACAACAAAAAATATCTAGTAGCTAATATCGGCGTTAATATATATATTTTTTTTACAACTGCCGAAAGTAAAACATATAGGGCCGTCTTTAGAGGGGTGTACAAAAGCTGCGACCGCACATGTTCTTACGATCTTTTGAGGGGGGCCCTGCGTTTGCTTAGGTGACAAAGGGGGGGAAAAACAAGGTCGTGGTGGGAAATTTTCGCTTGTGCGCTCGTATAGTAGGCTCCCTGTATAGGTGGTCCAGCTAATATTGTCAGTGGAAAAAACAAATAAAAACATTGTCATGTGGTTTGATTTATTGAACGAGTGAAGAGTTTTAACGGGTTCTTTTGTTAGCGTTTTAACTCCACCGATTTGCGTCTGTCTGTGGTGTATAAGTCTCACAACAACTTTTGAACACATTATTATTATTATTATTATTATTATTTTACGACAAATTCACTCCTACCCGTTTCGGTGGCCGCATGGTCTAAGGCGCTAATCTCATACTAGACTAGACTGTGCTGTGTTGATGAGGAAATCAAGGTTTGAATCTCGGTCGGGTGTACTGAGGTTTTTTTTCCTAAATTGTTTTACACGCTTCCGCCACGCAAATGCGTGTATACATCCTCGGAATATAACCTTTCTAATAATCCATAAAACCATTAGCGTAATTAATACATAAGCTGATAGCCCGAGAGGTTAGTAAGACGTGGTGCATAAAAAAATTGGTGTTGGGGGGCGAAGGGAACGAGGTTTTCTCCAGGGCCCCACGGCTGCTAGGGGCGGCCCTGCAACAATAATGGTTCTACTATTACATTATGATCACGAGGAAGGTTACTCTTGAGGAAATGAACCCGCATTTAAGTGGTGAAAAGGGGGAGGGGCGACAGTGATGAAGCATATGGGGAGAGGAGGGGTGGGATTAACACCCTCAATGCACCCTTTCTGAGACTCAAACCTCAATCTCTCCGTTACCGACAATCCATTTTATTTCGAGACTGACGCCTTAGAGAAAACAAGTCGGTAACAATCGATGTGTTGTTCGCACTAAAAAAAAAAATTCGTCTCTCAATGACACTAATTCTATAGATGTTATTAAAATGGTTTACCATGGTTTTCTAAGAAAGATAAGCCCCTACCTTATACCCCACAAAATACGAGATTGTATAAATTAGAACACCTTTCCGTTTTGAAGGTGTGGTCCTTGTGGTAAAACTGGTTGTGGACCAGTTGAAGATGTTTATTATTCCTAGAGAGGCTGTGAGATCTTGTAACAAAGGTCAAAAGACTCACTCCTTGTCGGGAGTGCATTGCTCCTCCGAACTCTTGTACCGGCTACTTTTGGATCGGTCCTTTCTTCGACCTTGCAACTCGTCTTAGAAGAATGGTAGGCGCTACCAAAATAACGGTGCAGCGAGCATTTGTTTTTTTATACCTTGTTGTACCTTTACCATGGTTAGGAAATGTAAAAGGGAAGAAAGGAAGGAATTACTAAAGAACACACCAAAAAAGTTAAACAGCTGTTATTATCAGTGCAAGCTTACCAACCGAGATTTTTAATAAATTTTAGGGGAGTTAAATAAATCCTGCAGTTTCATGTTATGTTTGTAACTGCACATTTGAAATTATTTTGATGTTTAGTAACGTAACAATTTCCTAAAAATAAATACAATTAATGAAGTTTTTGTAGTTTTTTAACAATACATGGTATTTATTTCGAGTAATGAAAATAAAATACAGTAATTTTATTTAGTTACATTTTTGTTATATTGGCTAACCTGCACCCACTGCGCACACCATCGATCTAACAAATGACGATAGTTGTTTTTCTTTTACGTCACATCCTCGACCAATATGAAGTGTCGACTGCTATTGTGCTGTCTGCTGGACAGCGTCTTCTAGCCGCGTCACTTTAAAACGATTAAAATCCTGAACATTTTTTTTTCTCTAGATATAAGTTCAATTTTTATCGCCATCAAACAAGTGACGTAATCTAAATTATCTTTAGCAGTGCTCGGAATTAAACAAATATAACGATTAACTACCCAAACACAAAATGTCAATGTTTGTAAGGTTCTTTTTCAACACACTGGTTATTAATGTTGGGTAAAGTTTCGTGATGAATATTAGCAAATCCTATTTTTAAGGCTGTGAGTGGTAAAACACAAAATGTTAAGTAGAATTCTGCGCTACGTTAAACAGTGTGTTTTGAATCGCAAGATATAGAAGCGCTAGTTCTGCTGGCGGTCAGACAGCGGACTACTGCCGACTGCGTCAGTCCGGCGAAGGTGTTGAAAGTAAAAACAAGTGAGTGTATCGGCCGCGTGCTGAAATAGCGGATGTGTGCGTAAGAGAAAGAATGCCCTGTTCATTCAAAATAATAATAATGATCATAAGGTAAAATATTGTGTCAAAGAAATTTTTGGGCGTGTGCTACAACAATGCAATTCGAGAGGGACCAAAGTCTCAAAGATTGGGCGAAGGATAAACCACTCAGCATATTACAATTGGATCCTGCCGACAGAGCTGTATTACGAATAGCAGGTGAGTTGTATTTGCCAGTGACGTTTGCAGTTTTTATTTACGTTCTTGATTAAATACGATAAGTCGCCTGATGCTCAACTACACTGTTGTTAAAAATAGTTCCTTTTAGCCAAAGCTTTGTTATTCTGAACGTAGTTAAACAAGCAAAATGACGCTACTTTATGAAAATCAATACGTCGTGTTCGCTTTACTACACTTCAGCATGACTTTTTTTTTCTAATATATCTTTGCTGATATTGTTATTTTATAAGAATTATATTTTTAAAACCTATTAAATTTTCTAATGAGTTGTATTTTTGATGATTCATCTTAGACTAATTTATAATGAATGGAGTGAAGTTATAATATATCCCACCAAAAGTTGAATGTTGAATCTTTCAAGCTCAACAAAGGAGCAATATTTTATTGTTGATATTATAGAGGCGTGAGATGCAGGTGGTGGCACGTACAGTCACGTTCATATTAAACTAATATAAACTACCTAATTGCTTTTATAATTATTGGAATAGTTTCTAAAGTCTGTTCACATTAGGAATTGTTTTCTGAAAGGTCTTTTTCCCTACCAGAAATATATTATATAGTAGGATATTGGTAGGAAAAAAGACCTTTTAGAGAGAAATTCCTATCGTGAATGGAATATAGCTTTCCCCATATTAATAGTGACATAAGATTGACAGACGAGTGTGATAAATGAAAAAGCTTAAAAAAGGCTTGGCGCTTAAAATATTCGACCTTGCTTTGAAAAGATAAAGCATTAATAATCTATCTTAACCCATTTAATATAAATTTCTTATAAATAGGTGATACTTTAATCTTAATTTTTGGTACTTATTAGTTATTATAAATCGGCTCAGTTTCTAGAAAGAAAAAAAGGCATGTTGATTACAAATATCTCTTTATATCATTTTTTATCATCGATTATTTACTTAAAAGATTGGCTTAGCCTAAACTATTAGTTATAATTTCACACGTCTTATGGGTGATACATGGAGAACCATTAAATATGATGAAATCTCTGATTATTTACTAAATGGTTGGATATTTTTAATACTGTTCTCACCAAAACATTGGCGAAAATTATGACCAGTTAAAAAAGAATGAACTCGGAGTGGTTTAAAAAAAAGTCTGTTGACATAATAAAACCCTTTGAAACAATTACACATTATCATAAAATTGCCAATTGTGACACTTTTAAAATATGATTATTTTATATAGGAAGGCTAGGTCTAGGTTTTTAACTTTTTACTTTTAATTTCAGAAATAAGAACGTTTCACGTAAAGCTTCTTTAATTTTTTTATTCTTTTATATTAGAATCAAAACTGGTCAGGAAATATGCTCATAAATATTTTTGCCAACATTTTGTTGAAAACTATATTTTAAATGTCCAACAACTCCTTAAATAATCTGGGATTTCTAAACGTATTCAACGTGTCTTTACCATGTAGAATAAACCATTTTATTGGAATGAATAATAAACATAAGACATTAGTTATAGTAATCCTGGGTGACCTGGTGGTCTAGGGGTAAGGTGTCGGACTTCTATGCTGGGGTCCAGGGTTCAATCCTCGGTCCTGGCACAGATTTATCTGATTGACAAACCCTTCCTTCACCTCTGACAAGACATCTTGTGAATGTGGGGAATGCCAGGCTTCCACCGTGTTCCTCCATTTCATCTCACAATCACACTACCATTACACATTAGCGTAAGTGCGTATAACCCGGACGGGTAGTAAGACGCGGTGCTAATAATAATATAGTAATCCTTAGGAGGAACTGAATTCTGCACGACGTCATAGAAGGAAAGGTTGAGGGAAGAGGATTCAAATATTAGATGACTTGAATGAAAGAAGAACATTCTGGTAGCTGAAGGAGGAGACAGAGGACAGGGTGCGTTGTCGGTCAAGTACAATGACAAAAGGAATGGGCCTGCCGTAGGACCTGTAATAGCATTAACACTGCTTCATAAAAGGGGCCATTTTTGCGGGACCATTAATATTTATTGCACCAAATCGATGTTTTGAACAAACTACTTTTTTTCGTGGTTAGTTAGTCTGGTTTACCGGCGACACGGAGGTCGGGGTTCGAATACCTTTCGAGTGTAATCTACTGAGAATGCTTGAACAAAAATATTTCCCTCT
Organism: Timema shepardi; assembly: GCA_902151425.1. Taxonomy (NCBI): domain Eukaryota; kingdom Metazoa; phylum Arthropoda; class Insecta; order Phasmatodea; family Timematidae; genus Timema; species Timema shepardi. The sequence goes on along the minus strand of CABFVX010002575.1, from coordinate 742 downwards.
ACCTTCACGAAAATTCTGATACACTTTATATAAATTCTACCCTCATATTTCATACCCAATTAGTGAAATCAAAAGGCATATGTGATGAAAAATAAATAGTAAATGATTTAATTTATAGAAGAAGGCAAGTAAATATGAATTTACAGGAACTATGCTGGCATTCGACAAGTAGGAGATAGAAAATCAGATTGAAAATTCATCCTGGGTACAGACGCTCGGTAGCCTAACGAACGCAGGCGTCTCTGATTGAAAAAGCACACTGATTACGGTTGCTTTTGTTAGCATTGTTGCAAGTTTTTTCGTTTATTATGTTGGACTCGATGTGATTCTCATTTCCGCGTGTAATCGCGTGCGGCGGCGAACGATATCGACTAAATATGACACACTCCCTCACAAGGACGTACGGCCCAGTATTATTTAAAAGCCCAAATTACAACAATGAAAACGTCCAAACCAACAAACACAGAAGTGGTTTTGTGTTATCTACGCTCAGGAAATATTAACTGTACAGCTTTTATTAAACCAAACAATTTTATATCCACGAGCCTAATAAACTAGTTCATGATATCCTTTATAGAGTGTTTTACCCCGCAAGATAGGACCATTATCGACATACCACTTGAAACTAACCATGCAATATTGTACCCGGGTGATTTAACCGACCATTATCGACATACCACTTGAAACTAACCATGCAATATTGTACCCAGGTGATTGAACCGACCATTATCGACATACCACT